>NIVC01000369.1:37500-95000 GCA_002269645.1 Macrostomum lignano
TTTTAGTCTAAGCTAAAGAGTCCAACAAGTCAGTGTATAAGATTTTCTCGTAGTATATAATTTTTATAAAGATCGCGCATAGAAAACTGAATTCGCGCGCAATTTAAATTGCCGTTGTCAATGACAACATAAGAGAAGAGAGCGGCGAGGAGTGGGAGAGAGAGACGGCTGGAGTAAAGAGCAATTGCAATGTGCAATTCTGCACTGAGAGAAGGAGCTGAGAGGCTTGTGCAGATTTTACCTCTTGGCTGTATAACTGACTGATTGGCTGGAGCCAAGATAAAATGTCTGCACTGCAAGGTAGGTGGTAACGCAAAGCGCAGCACAAGCGTATAGCACATCGCACAATAGGTCAGGACTGGTTGAGCTTATTGAAGAGTAGATAGGGAGACAGAGAGACAGAGAGAGAGAGAGAGACAGAGAAGAAAGGAAGAGACCTAGAATGAGTCGAAATGTGCTCGTTTATAAGTAGTTTAAGCTCAGTGTAAGCCAGTGTGAGGTGGGTCTGAGCCTTTAAGAACAGACCCTACTTCACAGCTCTCGTGGCAAAAAGGCTATTAAACAGAATTTAAATCGGTTTTGGGTCTTTTTGTTTGAATAATTTTGGGAATAATTTCTCAAAGAATATGGTACTGCCTGGGATATACAGTACATGTAGTGCCATTGACTTGACAAAGCGTGTGGGCGGAGAGGATCGCCCATTTCGCTAGCCCCTGGCAACCAATGACTTCCATCGAAATGATGTCGCTCAGGCCGGGGTGAGCGGGGGGGGGGTACGGGGTACATTAAAGTTGATTATGAATTCCTGACAAAGCTTCGGAGCACATGTATTGTATTTATACTGTTTTCTAAACCGTACTATATGCAAGTGTAACTGTTAAATAAATGTATATATATTTAGCAACACTATAGAACCGGATTGGAAATGCTACAAACGACTTCTACGTAGGTAAGTAAGTAACATAGGTAAAGCTAATCATGAATTACAGAAATAAAAAAATATCAATCACAAAAGGTCCGTTTCTGTTTTAAAGTTATCAACAGTAGGGCTCAAAATTAAGGCCAAGGACCGCTATAGTACAACAATTGCATTACAGTGGTCCTTGAAGGAACAACAAGCCATTTGCCGCCCGTTGAACTACCAAGATGGGGGAATCCTCAGACATTTTTTGCTGCACCAAACCGGAGCAACACAGACACACGAAATTCAAGAACACGAACCAAATTCTAGTTGCGCACCTTCTCAAACATGAATCAAGTCGCCAGCACTCAGGACCGTCGAGATATTCGACGATTCTGCCAGAAGGTCGGATTTTTCCCATAAGCGCCAGTGTATTCAGTACACCCCAATCAGCACTGCGCCTCACTGCAGCCTTGCCAAGCCTCCAAATTTCATCAGCACATCGACCACATGTGTCTGCCTCAGCTCTAACTACGTTGATCACTGGCCTTCACCGAGATGGAGCTTCTGGACCTTCAACAGGTGGTACCAGGTGACTATGAAAACCCTGGTGCGAATTTCTCAAGTTTCGCTGATCAAGCCTCGACAGTGGGCAAGCCTCAACTGCTGGACATCCTCAGCTAGTCTCTCAAGCATTCCGTCATCATCCGGACGCCGTTGGCACCTTCAGCAGGTGGCACCAGGTGACTATGGACAGCCTGTCAGCGATGAATTTAATTTCTTCATTATTTCTGTAAAGCCAACTGCAGCTGTGTACCATATTTTGAATGCTTCAAAAAGGAATGGAAGGAATGGAAGGCCAGAGCATTTATTTTCATTTCTGATGCCATTCAATTAGTTTTGATGGGTGCAATTGTTAGTTTAGATACTTCTACAGTGTAAGCAAGTAAGGTATATTTTAAGATTAGGGTCATACTGTATGTACAATTATATATACACGTCAGCACTACTCAAGTAGACGGACAGGAAACAAAATTTCTTGGAAAATATTTTGGAGGGGAGTTTACCGAAAAAATACATTACGGAGAATGGAGGTTTTAATTTTTTAAGTACACAATTTTATTGTTTTTAATAAGAGGAAGACCAGATATAAACTTTTGATATGTAAGCAAGGGTTGAGAATGTCGAACAAAGTAAACGAAGTACGAGAGTAATATATTGGCATCAATGATCGATATAGCATTTAATTTATAAATTGTCAGCGATAGAATAACGATTATGAATAAAAACGATTTACCTCTCAGGGGCAGAGGATAGAATGTACAGAGCCACGTGTACAAAGAGCTTGTGACCAAAAAGAAGGAATAACATAACAAACACAAGCACGAAGGCACAAACATGGGGAGACGACAAAAACATAAAAATCGCGGAAAAGAGTTGAAATACGAATTTTTATTCCACTGTCAAGACGACACTAAGCAAAAAGTCCGTCACCAGGTCGTCGTGTAAAAATCAGGCGGTCGACGCTGCCTACTTGACCGACAGACCGCGCTGCCGGGTTCAACCGCGACGGGATCGCGCAGCTTACTCCCAGGCAGAATCTGGTCCTGGTCTTGCTCCTCAAAGCAGGTTGGTGATCTGGAACTACACCGCAGCTGCGAGGGCTGTCCGGAAAGTAGTGTTACTTTTATTTGTTGTGGACGTTTGGTAGGCTGCATTGACATAAATTTGGATTTTGGTGTCGTTTGAAAGCGGCAAGTCTCTTCTTTAAAATGACTTAAACCGCGATTGATTTGGATTTGTATTTTAAGAGATATGTGCACTTAAGTAGAGGGATATCGGTCATAGAATTACAAAAGCTCAAATACGAGCGTACCTGCTAATATTAGCATCCTGCTCAATGGCAATCGATATTTTTTGCATGCATGAATTGTTTTATGGTCAAATTTGACACAGTGAAAAGCTTTCTCAAAAGAATACGGCTTGCATCAGTTGTGTCAAAAAATCTTCACTGTTGCTCAATTTTGATCCATCGATCGTCAAATGGACGTGCATTCAAAGACGGTAGCGACATGCCATCTTTACACTTTGGAGCTCCGGGTGCAAAGCAGCTGATATTCACAAGCAACTCTGAATTGCGCAAGGCGACAATTCCGTCAGCACGATGACAGTGAACAGTAGGTGAAAGAGTTCAGGGATGGAAGAACTTACATGAACTGGAACTGAACTGACTGAAGGTCAGGACGCCCCTGAGATCCATGTCATCGGCGGCTCCATTCTCGATGTGATAAATAGGCAATTAGATAATAGCATGCACGGTAAGCAATTATTTAGGCCCTAGACAAACCTACTTGGAGCGTTTGGAGATTTTAAAGCTATTAATCCTAATCGCCTATCGCCGGTCGGCGAGTCCTACCAGTCTTTCTCCAATAGCCGCAGGTACAGTACAAGAAAAGAAAGAACACGAGGGAACACAAACCGAAAGATTTAGAGAGTGATAATCCTATGTGATACAACTGATAATTGGCTAGACGATTTAATTTGATTATTCAAGTTACAGGATTCAAGCAATTCGCGACGCAGATAATTAGACTGATGATAACGAATAATAACGATTAATAATAATGATTATATTACGCACTGACAAGCGGATCTCAGCTTGAAGAAGAAGAAGGAGGCACCGAACACAGGACCACGGAGAAAGACTCCTAACCCCTGGCCTAAGCCAGAACCTACACTCAAACGAGAGCCCTGCCGAACCGACCGTTCAACGGAGTACCGACTAAATTCTATCGGCACTGCCCTTCAGTGTAACACTGAGGCCCTCGGGGTCGAGGCCGCGTACTTGATCAGATCCGACAGTCTCTATCTAACCGCGCTTGATAGCGACGACTTCAGACAGAAATTTGCCGTAGACGTTACGCCACAAGACTACTGCGGTTGGGCGGGAACAAAAAAATATGGACCTGGGGTGATGAATTCAGGCGCCTCAAAGCGCGAACCAAAGGGAAACAGCTAGGCCACCGGCCGGGAGACAAGACAAAACCGGGGAAAAGGAGCAAGAAGAAGGCGAGATCCGATTGCCAAAACACACTTTCATATATAGTCAGAGTCGCAACCCCTCAAAACCCCCTCAAGCCGGGTGGTGGTCGTCTGGCCGGCCGCTTGCTTAAGCCGAATTGCACTGTGCCCGCGGCGCCGGGTAGAATTGGAACTTGCCGCGTGCCAGGGTCCAGGCCGGTTCTGATTGGCTGACCGCGCAAAGCTGGGGTTCGCAGACAAACTCAACCCTCCGCTGAGTCACAAATGGCGTCTGACTTCTAGCCTGTTTACGCAAAATTGATTCCAACTAACAAGGAAAAAGTACACCAAAAACGTATGACTAAACTAAAGCAAAATAATAATTCAATAACAATATAGAAACTAATGCAGTCAATTTACAACAAAATACACGCAAAGATGCTCACACTACATCGACTTGATTCATGAAGACTGTGTCCGGCACGATGTTCTCCTTGCCCGGCCGGCCGATACGTGATCTCCAGCGGAAAGTCGCGGATGAGCTCCTTAGCATTGAGCAGTCGGATGATCTGTTTGCAGTAGGTGAACGCCTTGATCTTGCTGCTGTTGCTCAGGTACATAAGAAACTGCTTGAGGCTCCAAACGATTGCGAGCAGCTCCCAGTCACTAGTAGTGCTGTGTGTAGTGAGTAAACTCGGTTATCGCGAGGTAGAAATAGTGGGGCTTCACAGGAGCCCGCAATCAGTAAAGATATATTTGGGGTGCAGCACCCCTCCGATTCATATTGATTCGGCGTGGTCCGATGTACATAAGTTAATTACACATGCGACCTTGACTCACACGGTGGTTCTGCGCTCCGCCTTATTTAGCGTTCGGGATGCATAGGTCTTCGCGTTCCTGGCTGAGCACCGCACCCAGTGGGACAGTACGGCTGTCAAAGATAATAATAATGGGCTTGCTAAAGTCGGGTAGCTGAAGAACCGGAACCACGGTTCAGTACGTCCTTCAGCTTGTTCAGAGCCGCAGTATGTTCGGCTGTCCATACAAAACTACCGGCGCCTTTCTGGGCCAGATGGTGCAGCGGCTTGCCGATATCAGTGAAGTTAGGTACAAATCGACAGTAGAAACTGAGCATCCCGATGATGCGCCGGACATTCTCCTCAGACTGAGGCCCCGGCATCTGCCTGATCGACTCAACATTCTCCGCAGCCGGTGCGATGCCGCTCTCAGTGATTTGGTGTCCCATGAAAGTGCCAGGTAAGTGTTGTGCTACAGGCAGGATCGCGACTCTGATTATCTCAGTGAACGAGCCGAAGATGGCGTCAGTCAACTGGCCGGACTGACTTCGGACTCTGAGCGAGGGATCGCGTCAAGAGACTTGATCAGCCCGTCCCTATTGCACGAATTAATCCCCGCCAGTCCCTCAAATGAGAAAACGCGCGACTCACTCTTTTATCTTCCCGAAGCAGCGGCGATGGCAGTAGGGAGGCTTCTCTCAACTTCGCTCTTCAGTTCTGGCTGGGTAACTTCTGAGTAACCGAGTATAACTTCGGGTCTGATTGCAATACTAGAACTTATGGCTGTGTCTTGCACAATTCAACCAAAAAGATGCCTCCCCTACCGCCGCTCCTGCACACATTTATATTTACGCTAGCTGGTTGAGCCCTGGGGTATCGCTGCCCCAGGCCCAGCTAGCCAAAATTACGATCGTCTTATAAAAGTTACAAAGTCGGGGTCGCGATTGGAGGGGGGAAAGAATACAAACCGATTGGCTGGACCACTAGCCAATCGCAGGGCGAGCGAGGGGGCGCACTGGAGCCGCAGCCAGCCAAAACCGGCTGACCTAACAGACAGTGGGGTGAGTGCAACTGGGGGGGGGGTTGACGCAGACAGAAGGGGGGGGGGGTTGGCGCAGGCACGCGGCCGGGAGGGGTGGGAGTGCAGTGCCGGGCACACTTGACCGAGAGCCAGAGATTGCTCATCGGTGCAAGTGTACCCGGGCACAACATAAGCAAAGAAGCTCTTGCCGTGATTCAGCTTCAGCTTAGCTCACCGCAGTTATTGGAGTACCTTGGACAGTGACTTGAGGTGGCTCTACAAATCCTTATTTAAAATGACCAGGTCCTCGATGTAGACAGGACCTCTTCCCAGCTCAGGCCGGCCATGGTAAGCTCTATCATTCGCTGGTAATGTACGTCTCAGGCGCGTTGCACAAACTTTGGCGCATGTCGATCGTGAAGAACCAAAAGCTAACAAAATTGATCTAAATTATGAAATTAAAAGACTTGCTATAATGCTTACAATTCAGAGACTGCATTCCGGTTGAAAGTTTTGCTTGACTATAGCTAGACAGTTAATCCGGGCTGCAGACTGGAAATTTGGTGTTTCCTACAGAGCCCCTGACAGAGCATCACGAACTTTCGCATCCCGCTATTAAATGTTACTATAGCAGTGTTTGACTTTACATAGTTCAGTTTTACTGCCTTTTTTAATTAGAAGTTTCAGTTCAGAGTTATAGTTAGCCTAGGCGTGTTGAGACGGGGTGAAACCATGGATGAATAATATAACTGGATCGCCAGAAGCTCGATTTTTTTGGTCCTAGCCATAGACAAGCACCAGCATCACAAGAAGCTCATAATGCCGTACTTTCACACATAGACAAATAGCCGCTGCAGAAGCTGCAAACCTTTATTTATAAGTATTTAAGAAGCTCATAAGAATGAGCTCAGAATGAATGAGCTTAAGAAGCTCACAAGAATGAGCTTCTTGTGATGCTGGTGCTTGTCTATGGCTAGGACCAAAAAAATCGAGCTTCTGGCGATCCAGTTATATTATTCATCCATGAATGAAACCGACTGAATGCATTGGAGTAAATGGGATTTTACCATAGACAGTCTCAGCGGGCGTGAAACGCGGTTTCACGCCCGCTAACTATAACACTAATATGGATGGGCTGCATCGGGCCGAAACGAGCTAACACTCCTCGGCGCTACGCGCCTCGGCGTTATAGCTCAATTCTGCCCTCTGCAGCCCAACAATATTGGTATAATATTTCTACAAAGTATTTGTGCTGTGATCTGAATACGGTGCCGTAACTTCAAAGTCGGGCAGGGCAGGAATTCCACGGAAAAAGAGGAGAAAATTGATCAGAAGTCAATATCGAGTCAAAAACCGAAGTGTTGCTTTAATTCCTGTTCTAGAGAAGCTAAAGTAATGAAGAGAGATTACTATAAAAAATTGAAGAATGCTGCACTCTTATACTATTTAAAGGAGCCTTCCATGCAAAAAGTTTTAAATAATTTTGGCAAACCAAATTCTTGAAAACAATTCCACGACTGCTTCTATTTTTTAACATTGTTTTGGGGCTCTCAAACCGTGCGCAACGTCGAGAAAAAAAATCGATAAAAATGCTGAAAACAGGTTAGTCCTCTGCCGGCTGAGCCGCTCTTTCTTTTTTCAAATTTAAAACCATATGCAAGAGATAAATCTGCCGCATTTTCAGTCCTGTTGCTGTCCATTGCTTTTACGGTGGCCAAGGCCTCGGTGTTCGTGACGCGATCCAGTGGTGACGGACCTCACCCATCATCCATGGAGATCGAGCTCCAGCTGCCCAACACCACCAAGAAAGTCCGCATTCCACTGACCAAAACTGCTCCGTTGGATGATGCTGTAGTCACTGTGACGGGCGATGGAGTCTCCAGGACGTTCTCTGGCCGACAAGCCCAACACGGAGATCACGCTCACTACAGAAACATCGATCGCAAAGCTGTGCTTAGCGTTCGACACGAGAACGACGTAAAGCGCATCAGCGGTCACGTGACACACGAAGACGCCTTGTATTTCATCCAGCCAATCGGCGACTCCGGGCACCGCGTTTCTAAAAGCAACGGAACTGACTCGCAGACGGATGGTCCGCAGTTCGAGCGCGTTCTGAGTCGAAAGAAGCGTCGAGTGAATGGAGAGGCTACCGACTATCAAGTTGAGATCCACATCCTCATTGATCACACCGTTTGGAAGACTTTCAAGACAATTTTCGGTACCGACGACAAAGCGTTGACTGAGCTGCACTTCTACTATTCTCACATTGTGATTGGCATGGACACGATCTTCAGGAACATCGGCCGTCCGTCAATCAGTGTCAGGTGCATTGGGTTAACACTGGCTAAGACTGAAGCCGATGCAAAGTGGATGCCACCGGATGACTCGGCTGACGGTATGCGATGCAGTGACAAAAAAGTTACTCATAGCGTTACTTATTATGATTTCAACGTTGAAGCATTTACTTAAACTGCTCCTTTTTAGCAAGAGATGGAATCACCATTCTCAGCAGCATCATAGCGTACATGTACGCGAAAGGTAGCAGGGCCGATCACGTGATGGGTTTCACGCGCAGGGACATTGGGGCCGACGGAAACTCGGGCCCCGCAGGAATGGCTTACATAAGGGGCGCCTGCGGACAGTGGAAGGTCAGCATTGTCGAAGATTTGGGCCTCCACAGTTGGGGTGCGGCGACAATCTCAGCAACGTAGCCAATTCCTATCGGTTCTCTCCGTGCACAGTGAGGCACATCCAAAGCTACATCAAATCCAGTAAGCATTTAAACTGAATTTTTGTTTTAATCAGATTGCGAAGCCTGTAGATTCAGCTAGTCGATATATCTTACTCAATGAAGATCATTAACCAATCCGTCACTAACTGTAATTTTGGATCCCATAGCCAGCTGAATATACGAGTGTAGGTAAAGCAGTGTATTGAAAGTCTATTAGGACAATGTAAGTGCTTCTGTAAGTGCTGTAACCTGTGCGCTGTCCTAGTTGGCGCCGACTTCGGGTTTTGGTGTCAATAATGTACGACCGCCATGCAGGCCTCATTCCCTAGGAAAATCCACCTAAACAGTCAATGTTGGGAACTTGAGTAGCTTGTGGCGTGTGATGGAGTGACCAAACTCCTGCTAATGAGACGGGATTCCCAGCCTGCGACTTGAAGTTTTTAGGATACTACGGCTAGACTAGTAAGTACCTAGTACGTAGTACTCGTAATTGTATATCGATAGTGATAGCTACTGAGATTCTTGACTCGATGCGAGCGTTTCCAATAAATAGGTAGCGAAGACAAATTCTAGAGCGAGGAATTTCACCGGGGAATTCTAGATTTCGTCTGTTTGTCTTTTGCACGGACTGGCCATGGAGTTATCTGCACTATTATACCAATATTGATGGGCTGCAGAGGGCAGAAACGAGCTATAACGCCGAGGAGCTTATAACCATTGGTTTAGTAAAATGCCCCACCCCCTTTACGAGGGAATCGAAACGAGGATTCACGCGGTACTAGAAAAAATAGTCTGCGGGCATATGGGTTTCGTCAAGCGCGCTCAACAATTGAGTGATTTTAAAGAATTTCGCGGAGCTAGGTTGGGTTAGGTGACAAAGGAGTGGTGTGGCAGCTAGTGGGTCATCTGATGAGTGATATCGGGAATTAGGACCTGAATATCCGGGGTTGCATGGGATCGGATTAAACGCGCATGGGGAGAAAGGTATTATACAATTTTGGTCAGGAGATTATTTTATTGACACTCGTAAACTTTATTATATATACCTCTTAACAAGGTAAAGCAGCGTGTCTGAAGTCTCCACAAGGTACCTCAGTCAGTCAACTGACAGGCTCTGTCCGCGAAGGAGCTCGCATGTCCCTCGATCAGGTGTGCCGTCTCAGTTATCCACTCAGTCCTGGCAAATGTTACGTGCATGAGCATTTCAGAAAAAACCCAGATTTGATGTGCGCCAAACTGTACTGCTACAAGACCGGGGGATCGATGGCGACGACATATGGCGGGCTTCGCGCTCCGGTCGGCACCCCATGCGGCAGTCAGAAGAGCTGCAACTGGAACGGACAGTGTACCTACGACTCGCAGGTCCCAGTCATCGATATGTCCTGCTTTTTCGGCGACAATGCCTCGGCCGAGCAGTGCAACAGCTTCTATCAGAAAATCGCTGAGGCTTGGAGTGCAGAGACCAAGAGCTACTACTGCAGTCAGGTGAAGTCTGAGTGCTGTAAGACGCTGGCCTTAATCTGCTCTTGCCACAGAACTCTAAATCTTGGACTGATTCCGAAGTTAACAATAAAATGTCTGACAGAAGTTAAGTAACAACTGATGCTCGAAGAGTGAAAACGTATTGTTGCAATCTAAAATGCACTTTTCTGCGTTAGCAGCTCTTGTTTTACTATCGATGAATCGTTGACATGAGGACAAAGGAACAATGAGAATTTATATTCAGCACTATTTTTACAGTAGGAATTACAAAGCCATTTTTCCGCCCGTCGAACTACCAAGAGGAGGGGTGACCATTTTTTTCTGTTACGGAACGGAGCAGCGCAGGCACACGAAATTCAAGAACACGGACATATTTCTACAAAGTATTTGTGCCGTGATCTGAATACGGTGCCGTTGTTGTAATGTTATTCCAATGTATCTAGTTTCTAGAAGTTTCCTTTCCCCTTTGCGCATTCTATACGAGTAAAATTTCCAAATTAAGTAAAAGAAATTTCTGCATTTTTCTTCGAATTTCCATAACAAAATATTTCTACGCGGAACCTTTACATATCTTATAGTTTAATTATTAGCCATATTCTTATTCAACGCATTTATCCGTATTAGCTACAGTTTACATTATAATGTTGTATCTTTGCTATAATTCTAAAGAAATTTCCAGAACACCGTTAATTTTGCTATAAATATACACCAGGCAAACCCAGCTAATAAGCAAGTGTTTTTCCGGTAATCTCGATTATCGATAATAAATAATTGAACCACCGCTTCCAAGCCTCATTTATTTTTCAGACACGCTACAACTGGTCCGGCGAGGCGGATAATTGACTAGCATTTAATTCAGACCATTCAATTCATTCAGCGTGTACGATCCAATGGCGGAAGGAAGCACCAACACACCATCCGTGGTCAGCCAGCAGCCCTCCGGGGCCAGCCAGCAGCCCTCCGGGGTCAGCCAGCAGCCCACACAAGGAGCGAGTGCCGCAGCGGCACCTGCCGACCCGCCTGCGGTAGCTGCGGTAGCCCTTAAAGTACCGCCATTCTTTCGTGGCAACCCCGATGCATGGTTTCGGATGTTGGACGCTCAGTTCGACCTTCGAAACATCACCTCCGAGGTAACGCGGTTCAACCACCTGATCTGTCATCTACCGGAGGATATCGCAGCTGTTTTATTGTCTGTGGACACTCCGTCCAACTATACCGCACTGAAGCAAGCCGTACTGAAGATGCTTCAGAAGAGTCAGCAAGAGCGAATTAACGAGGTCATGAGCGTCTCTGACCTGGGAGGAGATAAACCCAGCATCTTCATACAGCGGCTGCAGGCCAAGATGGCTCAATGCAATATCAAGGAGAACCCAGACATGGTCAAGACCACGCTTCTCCGCTGCCTCCCGGCAGAGCTACGCCTTCATCTGTCCGGTTTTCAGGACGAAGATCCAGCACGGCTCGCTTCCATCGCGGACTCCATGCTGGCTATTCAGCAGTCATCTGGCCACCGCGTCCACGCAGTTCAGAGTACGGCAGGCGACTCAAAGACATCGGGGCCACGGCAGAAGTCACAGCTGACATCCAGCATGGAACCTTTCTACCCAGGCCAAAAACCAGTAGTCTGCAGAGGACATCTCTACTACGGTGCGCGAACACGCACATGCAGACGCTGGTGCCAGTTCCCGCGCTCATCCGGCGGCCGCCAGCCTCGCATCCTAGGTCCCAACGAGAGGACTCCGGTGCAATCCCGCTCGAACTCGCCAGAACGTCCGGCCCAGGGAAACTTCCAGGCACTACCCATGACGCCGCAGTGAGCAGTGCCACAGACGAAGCGGCGCGCAAACCTTGTCTCGTCGTCGACCTCCTCTTTGACGCGCGTCGCCTACCGTTCCTGGTCGATACTGGCGCTGCAGCATCTATCATCCCACCGCAGTACTTATCCCATAACGTCCAGGCAACAGGATTCCGATTAACCACCGCCACAGGTGAGACCATTCCTGTTGTCGGCGAAATCTCCCTGGAAGTCGCCATTAAAGGACTGCGTCGCGCCTATCGATGGACTTTCATAGTGGCCTCCGTCGTTCACCCCATCCTCGGCTACGATTTTCTGTCGCATTTCGGTCTCTTGGTCGACTGCAAAGCTCGACAGCTGGTGGATCCGACAACTACATTCCATACTCCACCGCTGCCCGTCACTACGACGACCATCGGCAACTTCAGCGTCACTCCGAACTACCCCGACGACTGCGATCCACGCGTCAGGCGGCTGATCGACCGATTTCAGGATACCTTTACCTACGTGGAGGGAGGTCGGCTGCCGCCGGCGGACGTGATCAAGCACGACACTGTTCATAGGATCGACACCGGCGGACATCAGCCAGTGCACGCCAGAGCGCGTCAGCTTCATCCGGAGAAACTTCGCATCGCTCGCGAAGAATTCCAGCAACTCATCGATGCCGGGTACATCCGTCCATCCAAGAGTTCATGGGCTTCGCCACTCCACATGGTTCCGAAGAAATCAGACGGCAAACCATCTGGCAAGTGGCGACCGTGTGGCGACTACCGAGCGCTCAACAGCGCTACCAAGCCAGACAGCTACCCGGTCCCACACATCCAGAGTTTCACGCGTTATCTCCATGGCGCGACGGTGTTCAGCAAGCTCGATCTGGTTCGCGCTTACCATCAGATCCCCATCGCGGAAGAGGACATCGCCAAGACTGCCATCATCACGCCGTTTGGCCTCTTTGAGTGGACTAGGATGCCATTCGGACTTCGCAACGCCGCGCAGACCTTCCAGCGCTTCATCGACTCCGTCCTGCGCGGCCTGCCTTGCGTCATCGCCTACTTGGATGACCTTCTGGTCTACTCGAGGTCGGAGGAGGAGCATCTCCAACATCTAGAAGCCGTGTTGACCCACCTAGCTCATCACGGCTTGAAGGTTCAGCTCAGCAAGTGTGTTTTCCTTAAGAGCGAAGTCACCTTTCTCGGCCACCACGTTTCCGCCGACGGAATCCGACCTCTCGAAACGAGGGTCGAGACCATCAAAAACTGGCCGGTTCCCCGCGACGCTGCTGCCCTGCGACGTTTCCTCGGCGTGATCGGTTTCTACCGACGTTTCATCTCCGGTTTCGCATCCACCGCAGCCCCATTGCAGGATCTGCTCACCGCAGCACTACGGTCTCCTCGATCCTACCAATGGAGCGACATCCACCAAGCCGCATTCGACGACCTCAAGAAGAAGCTCGCCGAGCGTCTCCTGCTGTACCACCCCGATCCAGACTGCTCGGCCTATCAGCTGGTCACGGATGCCTCTGCTACCAGCGTCGGAGCCGCATTGCATCAGACAGTCGGAGAGCAGACCACCTTGATCGGCATGTTCAGCAAGAAGCTCTCTGCCGCCCAGCGAGCCTATTCAGCATTTGATCGAGAGCTACTAGCCGCTTACCTTGCCGTGCTTCACTTCCGGAACCTGATCGAGGGCAGGCACGTCACGGTCTTCACAGATCACAAGCCTCTCGAGCAGGCATTCCGACACAACTCCCACGGCAACTCCGACCGCAACCAGCGCTACATGAGCATCCTGTCTGAGTACGTCACTGACTTTCAATATATCCGTGGCTCGGACAACGTCGTCGCCGATGCACTTTCCAGACTCGACGAACCGACCGCCATCGCAGCCATCCAGCAGGGAGCAGCGCCAACTGACCTGTCAGCAATCGCCGATCAGCAAGCCGCCGACAACCTCTCCGAATCAGACCATTGCCGCTTCTTTCCACTTGGAGACGGCCGTCGCGTACTCTGCGAGACCTCCACGGGTTACCCTCGCCCGGTCGTCCCCATCTCCATGCGTGAATCACTGCTGAAACATTTTCACAAACTCGGTCACTACGGATTCCGCAGGACCGCCAACCTGATCATCAGCCGCTACTACTGGACCGGCATGCGCGCAGAGATCAAGGTCTTTTGCAGGTCATGCGAGGTTTGTCAGCGCACCAAGATAGACCGCCACACGACGGCCGGCAGCGCTGCCTTCAACCTCCCATCCAACAGGTTCGAGACGGTACACATCGACATCGTCGGCCCTCTTCCAGCTCCCGAAAGGAAACATGATACTCAGTGCGGTCTTACACCTCGTTATCTCCTTACCATGATTGACCGCAACACGGGCTGGCTAGAGGCCGCACCACTCGAGACCGTCACAGCACAAAGCGTGGGAGCAGCCTTCATCGCTTCCTGGATTTCTCGCTTCGGAGTGCCCCTGTACGTCATCACTGATAGAGGACCACAGTTCGAGTCCGAGCTCTTCGAGACACTCTCGTCCACCGTGGGTTTTCACCGCCTACGCACCACAGCGTACCACCCACAGTGCAACGGGAAGATCGAGCGCGCTCACAGGACTCTGAAGACGATGCTTAAGGCGCGCGGTCCTGCATGGCTCGACAACCTCCCATTGGCACTCCTCGCCATGCATGTCGCTCCGGACGATTCAGGCATCAGCCCATTTACCAGGCTCACCGGCGAGCATCCGATGCTTCCACGGGTCATCGTCAGCGACAAAGATCCTAACTCCATTCAGATGAGCTTAGACCACCTCTTGGAGCAGCGAACAAGAATGACGTCCACCACACCGCATGTGCCTCAGGAGCTATGGTCGACCGACAAGGTTTGGGTCCGCGTGGACAGGGTGAGGAAGCCGTTGGAAGCGCCGTACTCCGGACCATACTCAGTCATTCGGCGCACTCCCAAGTTTTTCATCATCGAGTTCCGCCCTGGTCACGAAGAAGCCATCTCCATCGACAGGCTCAAACCCTGCAGGTCGACCCCAAGGCCACCGACACAGAGCAGGCCTAGGCAGACCGTACAGCCGACTTCAGGGCAGGAGGAAACCTCTACACCAGCAGGACACCAGGACGACACGGAGGCCACACCAACATCCACTACAGCGAATACACCGAAAGTCGACGAGGAGGCACCGACGACCCGAACAAGAAGTGGACGACGCGTCCGATTTAAAGCCCAAGATGACTACCTTTACTTCTGACATCACCTGACCTCATCTGTATCATAGTCGCATCTTGCTATCCATTCGTTACAGACTTTGGACCCGACCGTCGACATCTTCAGTGTATATAGCCCATTCGGTCATTAATTTGTACATACTGCGCGATCATCATTCTATCTAGGGACTCCGTCTCCGGTGGGGGGACTATTGTTGCAATGTTATTCCAATGTATCTAGTTTCTAGAAGTTTCCTTTCCCCTTCGCGCATTCTATACGAGTAAAATTTCCAAATTAAGTAAAAGAAATTTCTGCATTTTTCTTCGAATTTCCATAACAAAATATTTCTACGCGGAACCTTTACATATCTTATAGTTTAATTATTAGCCATATTCTTATTCAACGCATTTATCCGTATTAGCTACAGTTTACATTATAATGTTGTATCTTTGTTATAATTCTAAAGAAATTTCCAGAACACCGTTAATTTTGCTATAAATATACACCAGGCAAACCCAGCTAATAAGCAAGTGTTTTTCCGGTAATCTCGATTATCGATAATAAATAATTGAACCACCGCTTCCAAGCCTCATTTATTTTTCAGACACGCTACACCGTAACTTCAAAGTAGGGCAAAAGACGCTAAAATTGATCAGAAGTCAATATCAAGTAAAATACCAGGAAAATATTTATTGCTTCAATTCCTGCTCTAGAAAAGCTAAAGTATGGAAAAAGATAACTAAAATTTATGAATTCCACATTCTCATTCAATTCAAAATAGCCTTTTCATGCAAAAAGTTTTAAATAATTTTGGCAAACTAATTTCTTGAAAACTTCCACGACTGCTTCTATTGTTTAACATTGTTTTGGGGCTCTCAAACCGTGCGCAAAATCGATAAACAGTAGAAATACCAATTAAGCAAATTATTCTTGTTCAGCTAAGCTACCGAGGGTGGGCAATTTCCTAACCCTCCTGACAATGTTTTTGCTACACCAGAACGAAGCAACGCAGGCACACGACAATTTCAGAACACGGGGCTAACTTTTAGTTGCGCACCCTCTCAAACAAGAATCAAGTGGCCGGCCATCCGGGCCGTCGAGATATTCGAGAATTCTGCTAGAAGGTCCAGTTTTTCCCATAAGCACCAGTGTATTCAATGCACCCCTGTGCGCCAATCAGCAATGCGCCTCAGTGCAGTCTTGATGAGTGAGTGCTTGAGAGGCTAGATGAGGATGTCCAGCAGTTGAGGCTTGCCCACTGTCGATGGCTTGATCAGCGAAATTCGAGAAATTCACACCAGGGTGTCCATAGTCACCTTGTGCCACCTGTTGAAGTTCCAGACGCTCCGCTTGGGTGAAGGCCAGTGACCAACGAAGTCATGATGAAACTCAAAGGCTTGGCAAGGCTGCACTGAGACGCAGTGCTGACCGGCGCACAGAGGTGTACTGAATACACTGGTGCTTATGGTAAAAATCCGACCTTCTGACAGAATAGTCGAAAATCTCACGGTCCGGAGGGCCGGCGACTTGATTCCTGTTCGAGAGGGTGCGCAACAAAAAGTTGGTTCGTGTTCTTGAATTCCGTGTGCCTGCGTTGCCTCGTTTTGTTGCAGCAAAAAATATCCGGGTGAGGATTACCCTCTCCCTCGGTATTTTTACTGTTAAGACTTGAAGATTTTGTATTTATTTGCATAAAATTCAGAAATTTTATTGAAATTATTGAAAATTAAAAGTTTCAAAAAAGAATAATTATGAAAAAGAAAAATTACATGCTTGTCAATAATCATTACACGTATCTAGATATTCGCAAGGCTACAATCACCAGATAAATAATTATTATTGATTTTACTTTTTCCTTAATCAATTTGTCTAAGGAAGTCAGCAATGAAACATTTCCGTTCTCAGTCAATATTTTTCAACAACAAGTAAACTTCTTGCGTAGAGAGCTTTTTGAAATAACTGACTATATGCTCGTGTTATCGAACCAAACGATTTGGTTCACCATCAGATATTTGAACAATATATGGAACCCACAGTGCGGTTCCAGATACCAGGGTTCCACGCACCTGAACCAGGGGTCGGCAAGCTGAGAAGAGTCATAAACCTTAAACGGTCTGGATTGCTATTGTAAAGTTTCAATGGAGTGTTTGACAACCGCTGGCCTAAACAAAGTGGCGTTTTACTCTTCCAATAACATGGGCATCTGTCACCAATAAAAAAATCTACTTCTGCTAAAATCAGATTAATGAACAAACTTCTATTAATAACTACAAAGTGATAAAGTAAACTTCAGTTCGTTTGGCTGCTTCTTTAATTCCAAGAAATCAAAGCGTCCAGCAGATCAACACGGACAGCACCTGATAGGCCGCAATCGGTGCCGGCAGTTCAACAGCAACCCCGCCATCAGCAGCAGACTGCAGTTTCAGCGGTCGCAGCTGTTCCTCTAACGCGTTGGACTCGAAAGCCGCAGTCAATCGACCACCAGTTCTTGGCAGATAAATTCGCAGGCAACAATTCGGTACGAAACCGCCCACACTTTCGTACAGACGAACTAGAAACCACTTGGACTGGTCAACAGAGCGGACCGGTTTGATCCAGTCTAGCACTACAGATTGGCTGCTACCCGGTGCAGGCTGTTCAAAGGTAACCAGCGGGCTCGTTGTCAGCGGTACAGCCGTTCGATCTGTCAGACGCAATCGCGTCAGTTCAACATCGGATTGATAGCCAAACTGACAAGCTGTGGCAACCAGACTGCGGCAACTGGAGCTGTCCGTCAGGCCAGCCAAGCCTTGATGAGGCATCAGAGCATAGCGCAGGCAGTGCTCGCTATTGAAATCCGCTTCAGCATCCGGGCCGCGAGGAGAGCGCAACAGACTCAAGTTTACAACGCTACCATCGCGTACGCTACCGCCGTAGATTGCCTGTTTTATTGTAGCCAAGCCGAAATTGGCCTCGGACAGATCCAAGTACCGATGCGAGCAGTGCTCGTGCGCGGCCCAATCCCAGCTGGTGTTGCCTCGAGTTGGCCGGTCAACTCGGCCGGCTTGAATCTCCGCGTTAGCTCGGGTGACGCCTCGTACATTGCAGGGCAGTTCAACGCGGAGCAACGTGTGAGCGGCTCGCCAGGGCGTCACCCGGGTGCAGAAGGTCAGACAGTGAGGCCGTTCTGGCAGTAGAGCGACCTGATGCTCGATCCGGGACACAAGGTTGGAATCGGTAGCATCCGAGGATGTGGGATAGCTAGTCAGCTCGTAGACAGTCTTACAGCTGTGCGGACTATCAATTCGACACGGCTCAATCAATCTACCCTTGCCAGTGGCGTCCTCAGCAACTGTGGCTCGAGTCTCCCAGCTATAGTCCATAATGTCCCAGGCGTCCCAGAATAACGGCATATCGTGATAATAAGTCAATTGGACAGGTGCCAATAGGCATTCTCGGCCGGCGCCAATTGATTTGCTAATCAGAGAGACAACTCGACCGAACGAATCGATTTCAGCTTTCAAATGCTCATTCTCAAGTACAACAACTTTAGAATCCAGCAGTTTTGCTGTCGGCTCTGGTGGTGTTGCTTCTTTTAGTAGCAATTGATCAAGTCGGCAAACTGAGAGAGGCGGCAGACTTACAAGTCGACGGCCATGATCTTCAGGAAGCGTCAAAGACATCGACCACTGAGTAGGATTTACGAGAGCTAATTCCGACACACTTGCAGCCGGTGTCGAGACTTCGTCCATGGAGCGAAAGCGACTGCAAACGGACAGGATTTGATTGTAGTGACGAGCTGAGTCGGCGTACACGCGACCAATGCTGGATCCGGGTAGGACGTCGTGAAACTGGTTCAGCAGCAGCAGATGCCAGGCTGTGTCCAAAGAGTCGAGCGACTGCGAGGTGGAACAATTAAGGAGATCGGCTGCGCTGTTAGAGCTGCTCGTATATACAAATATTGAACACTAATTGATGAATTAGTTAGATATTTACATTGAAATAGCAGAGAGAAAGCAAACTTTGATTCAAAACGAGATTGATTTAAATTTACAGATTTTTTCATATTTCGAGTTATTATTTTCCGGTAAGCTTGATTACGTCAAAGGGTGCTGTAATTATTTTCCAAGAGCGTCATTACCCTGGTGAGAGCGGAGCAGCTTGTAGAGAGTGAACGAGTGAACCATATCCGTCTACTATCAATACGGTAGCCAGTATATAAGCACCAGCGAGTGTCACAACAGCTCTGGTAGAAACGGATATTGAGGGGCGTCAACCAAGAGGCAAGGGCGCTCACTAAGAGACAGGGGCGCCAACCAAGAGACAGGGGCGCCAACCAAGAGACAGGTGCCAACCAAGAGACAGGGTGCCAACAAAGAGACAGGGACGCCCACCAAGAGACAGGGGCGCCCACCAAGAGACAGGGACGCCCACCAAGAGACAGGGGCGCTCACTAAGAGACACGGGCGCCAACCAAGAGACAGGGGGGCCAACCAAGAGACAGGGACGCCCATTAAGAGACAGGGACGCCCACTAAGAGACACGGGCGCCAACCAAGAGACAGGGGCGCCAACCAAGAGACAGGGACGACCACCAAAAGACAGGGGCGCCCATCAAGAGACAGGGACGCCCACCAAGAGACAGGGACGCCCACCAAGAGACAGGGGAGTCAACCAAGAGACAGGGGCGCCAACCAAAAGACAGGGACGCCCACCAAGAGACAGGGGCGCCCACCAAGAGACAGGGACGCCCACCAAGAGACAGGGACGCCCACCAAGAGACAGGGGCGTCCACCAAGAGACAGGAGCGCCCACCAAGAGACAGGAACGCCTATTAAGAGACAGGGGCGCCAACCAAGAGACAGGGGCGTCCACCAAGAGACAGGAACGCCTATTAAGAGACAGGGGCGCCAACCAAGAGACAGGAGCGCCCACCAAGAGACAGGAACGCCTATTAAGAGACAGGGGCGCCAACCAAGAGACAGTGACGCCCACCAAGAGACACGGGCGCCCACCAAGAGACAGGGTCAACTCCAAGACATGCAACATTACGGCCCTGAAGGTTGCAATCCTTCCCTATAAAAACACCTGTATACGTACGTCACTGATCCTCAAAAACAAATGACCTCAGCAAGTTTCTTGAAATTGTTTTTAAGTCACAGAAATCCCTGTTCTAAACGTACATAACAAACGTCCCTAATCACCATAGCAACCATATAATAATCTACTCACCTCGACAGTCGCAGTCTCGTCAAGAACTCCCAAAGCCAGCAGAAATTCAACCACCCTGAGTGCGCTTTCGCATCGAAAGTTGCCCAGCTTAATGCTGCGATGAGTAGTATAGGTGCCATTGTGCAGCTCCAAGTACAGCTCCCCAGTCCAGCTGTGCAAGTTCGCCCTATCAGATTCTAGCCCGGTAAATAACGTTCGAGGCGTGCCGTGGCTCAGCCGAGGCAGTCCCGGACAGTCGGACAGTCTTTCCAATCTGTCCAGCATGTCCGGCCCTGGTCCCTGGCCACCGTCGCCGTGGCCGTACAAAAACCCGGCATGCTGTGTCCGACCCTTGTCCCGGTGGTTGCTAGCTGAGAAGGCCAGCTCGGATGGGAGAACCTTACGAGTAATTAGGAGTGCAGATCGATAAGTGTAAATCTGAGTGCAGATCAATACATGTACATCTGAGTGTAGATCGATACATGTACATCTGAGTGTAGATCGATACGTGTACATCTGAGTGCAGATCGATACGTGTACATCTGATAGCAGATCGATTAGTGTACATCTGATAGCAGATCGATACGTGTACATTTGAGTGCAGATCGATAAGTGTACATCTGAGTGCAGCTCGATGAGTGTACATCTGAGTGCAGCTCGATAAGTGTACATCTGAGTGCAGATCGATTAGTGTACATCGGAGTGCAGATCGATTAGTGTACATCGGAGTGCAGCTCGATAAGTGTACATTGTGCAAAGATTAGTTAATTGGGTAAGTGCAAGTGCAAACAGCCATAACATAGATTCAATAAAGTCACATGACATACCACACAAACCTACCTGCATGTTGTACGAGTCGCCAGGTGGAAAATGAGCCAACACCTCCGAGCCGTCAATGCCGCGCCAGACAAACGAATGATGCGGAAATTTGTTCACCAACGACCAGCTAAGCTTCTGGGTTAGAAACCAGCTCATTCCAGCGTGCCTCATCAGCTGGGGCAGCTGGCCGCTGTAACCGAACGTGTCTGGTAGCCAAAATTCCGGACACTTTCGTCCGAAATGGCGTTGAAAAAATTTCTGACCATAATGAAATTGACGTAGTAACGATTCGCAGCAGGGCAGATTAGTGTCCATCTCGACCCAGCAGCCGCCAACAGGTAGGAAGCGATCCTGCTTAGCTAGGCTGACAATCTCTGAGAACAGATTTGGGTAGTCCGTCTTCAGCCAGTCCAGCTGTTGAGCCTGGAAAAGAAATATTCAACATCAATTATCATTGTTACCTGGTAATAATAAAACAACTTTCTAACAACTCTCTGAAGAAATGAGAAAAACGATTTTGCTTTTTATTAAAAAACGCCTTGTCAAAGATTTGCACTCCTACAAAAGGGAGTTGTAGCAGTCGGACTCGCGACTCCAAGGTCAGGGGTTCGATTCCCGAGCCACTTGGAACAATTTGTGTCCTTTGAGCAAGACACTTAACTCTGCATTGCGTCGGTTCACCCAGCTGTAAAATGGGTTCCAGCATTAGCTGGGGTGATTGAGGGAAAAATGTGTGGCGACCGCCAGTCCTTGAACTGAACAGCCGTACGCAGCCTTCAGTCGCAACGCCCAATAGCTGCGGCTGAGCTGTCGGTTGCACGTCTGCCCTAATTGGGACGGGTGTAATAAATAGCTCGTAATTGCATTATCATTTTAATACTCCTCCAAAGCACTGGGGTAGAATCCAACTTTAGCCGACAGAATCATTGATAATAGACATTAAACCAATAGACAGAAGATTACTAGGAGCAATCAACACACCTGAGACACGACAAACGTCATCTTTGGATGCTTGCGCATGAGACGCAGCGTACTTGACCAGCTTCTAGCAGTTTTACGCCTAGTCTCGGCGTAATCCCACAGCCAAGCGGTGTCGATGTGACAGTGGCCCATGGCGTGAAGCAGCATCCGGTCTTTCGAGGTACCTGCAGGCTCCATTGTTGTGCCTCTCGACGCTTTGAAAAATTCGTCAGCCAATTTGATTGCATCGTCATAGCGGCACTGCAGGCACAAATTCACAATGCTATTGCCGCAGTAGAGAGCTCGATGACCTTGATCTGTCTCTTTGAGCTCTTTGGCAATCTCCATTAGCAGGTGAAGATCTTGGATTAAGCGACTAATTATAGGATCCCTACGGATGAGTTGGCATTTGGACAGATTGCCCTGCCTTTTGGGATCCGGTGGCCGAACGCATGAAGGACCAGCTCCAAACAGTTCACTGACAGAGCATTGCAAGTACAGCATCAGCTGCGACTCATTGAATGGCGATTGTAAATCATTCTGGTCATCTGGCGATAGCTCTGCAGTTTCTCTTGTACCATCGTGAAGTGAAGTTACGCCTTGAATGATGCGACCAGTTGGAGAAAAGATCAGTGCCTCCGTGTCGGAGTTCCATTGAAAATGGACTTCACTGTTGATGCTGCCAGATTTTTTGCTAGCAGCAAAAGCTTCGTTAAGCCAGTCAGCTTTTGGTAGCTGTACACGGAACCAGTGGATGCTCCAACTAAAACAGAAAAGTGAAAAAACATTTTATAAATAAAAAAATAGCCAAGAGAAATAAGAGACAATCAAGGCTTACACTGGACCAAATTTAAAACCAAGGTCAATGTCCTCCCATAGGCTTTCAGTTGTTAAAGTTTTCTTGTCCAGCCATGAACCAAGGAACTCTTGTGACTTCAGATGCTGTATGCTCAGAGCAGCTGCTCGATTGGATGTTTGCCTGAATAAAGAAAACGTTTTAAAGTGTTAAATTTTCTCATTACAATATTTATTGAATTGTATTTTACGAAAGATATAAGTACATACCTTGAAAGTAAGTTTGAATCACAAAAGTAAAGCGGTGAAATAAACTTTTCAATTCTTTCATATGTTGTTCTCCAGTGTTTATGTACATCCTGTAGTTCCATTTTCATGCATTAAAGGAAACTTATTTTATACTAAATTCAATATACAGATGATTAATAAATATAATGTCCAATTGTTTTAAGGTTGGGCTGCTAGACCATAGTTCATATATGATAGTTAGGCTGAGAAATAACAATATTGTGACGTTGTCAGTTTAAGGGCCATTTTAGCATATGGTACCAATCTATAATAATTGTTAATTTAATGGTCTCATACTCTCACGTCTGCTTAAAGTAGTGCCCAAAGAATTTTAAACAACTTGCGTACGTTTTTAAAGCCTAAGTACAGTACGCGATCGATAATTTCTGTTTTTCTCGCCGGCCAATAGAAAAGCCGCGCATAAAATTATGTTAGCCTGAAATTAAGTTCTCCTCGCGCGCCCACCCCCAGCCCGCTCCTTATCAGTCCTGTCTGGCTGGGGCGCTCGGGGTTAGACCCTTCCACCCTTGGCCGCCGCTCTGCCCGCCCGTAGGCTCTCACCACCCCGGCACTCCTTGTTTGTTTGCCTTCTCTTTCTGCCTCGCTCCGCCACGGTTCTAAACCACGCCTCTGCCAATCTCAGTCACGCCACTCCTACTGTCTGTACGAGCTCTCGCTAAGAGCACCGCCACCGCACGTTCACCGCCATCACATCGTCACCATTGCCTCAGGCCCATCGAATCACTCTATCGTCTACCATCTAACTTATTGTTGCGTAGCCGCCCAGTGCATTTCTTATGGATTCAGCCAGTACTTTGACCTGTCTCTGTTGACCGCCCAGACGGAATTAATAATAGCAAGCCTAACCGTCCTCTCATACGTTACAATAAATAAAGTCTGCGGCCATCGCCCGCATCAGTCGTTATTATCATCAAGTGCTACCGCTACAAAATTGCCTCTGCCGTATTTGTCTTCGTTGATTACTTTCGAGGCCACCACATTAATTGTCACAATATATTATAAATATTGAAGCTTAGTATTGAAAATGCAAAAACTGTTACAATCAACTAGTTATAGCATATAATAATGCTCAATAAAACATCTTTTGACTGTGTTTTGTCATATAATCTCTATTTAAAAACCTTATTAAAAATATATCACATTAAAAAATAAATTAAATTAGGAAAACTAAAGTAACTAGTATTTTCACATAAATTATAATATAAAACACAATTAAAAGTCTTCTAAAGAAACTATTTTAAAAATCGAATTCAATTTACCCTGCAATCTATCGGTAGTTTAATAAAATTTAGGCATAAAACATGGATTTATTTCATTTCAGCAAGTTTTGGGTTTGATATACATAACTCTCTTATATCCATACAAATTTATAAAGCTAGAATTTTATTATGCTATTTATGCAGAAGTTTCGATTTAATTTCCACAAAAGGCAACAGAAAATTGTGAGTTAAGGTACATAAATGTTAGTTATAAACTTCGGTGGTGTACCTGACACCACGAGGAAAATATATAATAAGGGGATGTTCAATTTCAAAGATGTACAGTCTGTGTTGAGTAAAAACTAAGTAACACCCATGAATTAACCATTTTCGAGCTATTTCGAATGCAGGCTTTCTGCCATCAATTCATTTAAAAAACAGGTACATGCCTCCCCGTCCTTGTCGTCTGTGTATATTTATTCATTTCGCTAACGAATATAAGTAATTGATACGATTTCTAGAAAAATGCCAATTTCAAATACGATAATTTTATAGCACAAAGCAACAATGCTTTTAAAATTTTGACGTAAAAACTTGGTAAATAATTACTTTAAATTATAATAAAAGATATAAAATATTAAACACTTAGTTTAAAACAAGTTTAAGTAGTTTTAAGTATAAAACATTTGACATTGCAGTTTTCTTGGAAAGCTTTCGCCAGTCGCTCGCTCGATCGACTGCCAAAGACCTGCATGAGAGAAAAGAAAGAACTATAACATTCGGCTACTGAAAAGTAGCTAAAATAGCTCACAAAAGTCACATTGTCATTTAATTGGTTAAAAAAACAGTAATTAATAAATTGCTATAAAAAATGAGCAATTGCACTGCCTTTGCACCAGATAGCCAAGGCCATCAAGATCATCAAGGTTTACTATTTACAGGAATTAAACTTCGTAGGCCTAATAAAATTTGTTGTACTTGTACCTAACCTAGCTTATGTATAGTTGCCACATTGTGTTGCTTTTTGCAGTTTACACTACAGAGTTCTTTACTTGCTTTGAAATAGCTTCTTGCTTTCATTTCAAATATATAGAAATGGAGAGAAACCTAAAATTAATAAAAATTATAAAAATTATAATGAAGTAATATACTGTGTCTGTAGGCCTAGCACCTAGTGTTATTGAATGGGTGTTGTAAACAACTTGACACACACATGGGGTTTTATTGTTTTAAAAAAATGCAATAATTTAGCACCTAAAAATAAATATAAGTTAAAGTTAAAGTCAATTAAGCTTATATAAATATACTATAGCACAGATAAAAAGCAAGCTTAGTTAATATGGTTGACTCCAAATGGGTTGTTTTTGCTGCAGTGCAGGTGAATTGCTGCAGGCAGTGTCCCAGCAGCCAGCAGCAGCAGGGCCTAGCAATGCCAGTAGATGATATTAAGGAATGGCAATTTTGATTTTGCTATCAGCTAGGCTATTGAGAGAATGGCCAAGTAGCATATGCCTAGCACCTTCAACTTGTATAGCAGGTCACACATGTGCAATAGTCGGCCAAGTCGGCCGATCTGGCTGACAGATTTGGCAGCCAACCAAGGAAGTCGCAAAGGGGGGCCGTAGCCCAGCGCTAGCGCAGCTGCTCTCGTGTGCCAGCAACCCAGGCTCAATTCCAAGTGCAGTCACATTAATTTGGGGCTGAATTGGAATCTTGGCTTGGCTCGGCTCGTGCAATTAATGGCCTTGAGAGCCAACCCCCCAAGGTGCAGTGAAGTGTACATGCCTAACGATAATATAAAGTTAGGGCCGCTGTACACTCCTGTGTGAGTGTGTGCTTGTATGCCTACTCAGGGGAGTCGGCGGAATGGGCAGTAATGCCTCTCACAGGTTGTGTGCCTATGTCGCTTAAAGTGTGCCAGGGTGCACACAACCCCCTGCCTCTAATAAAAAAAGGAAGTCGCAAAAATGCCCACCCAAAAAATACCAGTATAGTACTAAGTAGCTGACAAGGCTTTTTAGACTTAGTAAGACAGTCATAGTTACTCCTGCCGTTTACCCAAAGTTGCGTTAATTTTGCATTAGGGTTTTTTTACATGTAAGTCATATTTTTGGCCAAAAACTACATCGCATTTTTGTTAAAACTAAGTCGCATGGCCGACCGAATTTTGGAGGTTGCGCATGTATATAGCAGGTTGTGGTGCATCATGTCCAAGGCCTATTCTTGCATGGTTGTCATTAGGATAGCCTCCATGCCATAGCATAGAGAAGGATTGGCTCTACTTAGCAATGCATAATAAGTAGATCTTTAGGTTGTTTCGCACTCTAGAAGTGAGGATTGGCCTAAGATTGAGATGACCCATGGCACGCTAGGCCTAGGTCCTCCTGTCTATAATGATTGCCTCTGGGTTCATCACGAGCATAAAAATACCTAGGTATCAGAAGTCATTGCATATTAAGATAGCCTTGCCATTGGTCAGGGTCAGTGGTAGGGAATTGTTAGCACCTATGTGTAGCATCTTTATTTTGTATACATTAATCTGCAAGCCAATCCAAGTGCCTTCTCAGGAGAGTTAAGTAAGAGCATGCTAGGTTGCTACAGGGTCTCAGCAAAATAGCGCAATGTTATCAATGTAAGCAAGGGCTGGGAATGTCATGGCAGTGTGGTAAGAGCTACACTGAGGCTCAAAGACAAAGCTATTGTCATCTCTAAGGCAGTGGTGCGAGATGTAGTCAATAGCCAAAATGAAAAGCAGAAGAGATGTGTGTCCCCTTGCAATATTCCAGAAATAGTATCAAACTTATTTATAAGGCTATTGTTAGAGTCAACAAATGCCTTGGAGTTGTGATATATAGGTCTATAACTACCATCACCAGGGTGTCAGAAATGCTGTCTATCTATAGCATTTAAGCTAGGCTAAATAAACTAGTTAATAAACTAATATAATATCTAACATTGGTATTTGTAATATTAATAATAAAAATAATTAAGGTTAATACATTAAATATTAATAAGGTCCCTACTGAGTACTATATATAAAAAATAGACTAGCATGACTATCTAATAAGATCTTGTTGCATGTGACATACAAATTCCAGTTGTTGTTTTACCCCTAAACCATTTTGATCTTTGGCCATGGACATTTTGCCCCTAGGCTCTTTCTTCCAGTTTTATAGTCCATTTTGCCCATAAACCAATTTGGCTATAGGCATTTTGGCTAAAATGGTAATTAGGCCTATGTAATTTACAGATATCACTATACATGTATATTTAATTTTGTCTTTTTTTCAATTGTAATTTTAGTTTTAATGTGTTAGAAAATATGATTTGTTGCTACAACATGTGTCATGAGTTAGTTATTTGTTTATGTTTATTATAATTGTAAATTCTTATAAGTTTTTTTCTAAGAAAGTCATTTCTTTTAAAAGTGCAATAAGCCATTTTAATCAGAAGGTAAAAAAGGTTTCGGTAAAACCAGAAATACTAAAAGAATAAGATCTATCAACTTTTTCCAACTCCAAGTTTAGGCATTTATTGCCACCTAGGCCTAGTTCAAAACTCACAAAACTAGGCCTAGTTCAATTGGCTTTGAAGCAAAATGGTCTATAGGCAAAACAGCCTGTGGGCAAAATGGTTTGGGGCAAAATTTCTATGGCCAAAATGGTTTATGGGTAAAACAATTGGTTACCTAACATACAATCTATAAACACTTTGTTGCATACAAAAATTTCTCAAAATAGTATCTTTTAGAATATAGTATCATTAGCATATTGCCTAACTAATATTCTATACTATAGATTTTTTTTTGACAACATTTTGTCCTATATACTAAAAATACGGTGTCTGTATGTTTGTTTGTACGCAATCGATTAGAGAAAAAATGGCTAGACAGATTTTGTTCTAATTTGCACTGTTCAATCAGAAATTTTCCCAGGACGGTACATATATCTTTGCTAAGAAATTGCTAAATGCTAAAGGGATTAAATATTTGAAAAACATGCTTTTTTGCAAAGGTCAAGCAAACTTTTTGACTTGAAATGCATTGTAAAGATGCTAGAGAAAAAACTGACTGGTTGAATTCTGATTCTGAAATAGATTGCATCATAACTGAAATGTAACTCCAACTTGAATTGTGTCACAGTATTAAAAATGCAGTGTGGAAACGTAGCTCCAAACTTAATTTAGATTGCGTAACCATATTCTAAACTTTAATTGAGACTGATACTGACTTGCCTAGGAAATTGATTGTCATAACTGCTTCATGAGTGAGTGTTGAATTATATAAGTGCTACAATTTCATTTATAAATTTGATAAGATCTAGCCTAGATATGAACAGACTAGACTGCTAATGCAGCAACCTGTGTTTAAAACTTAGTAGTAAAAATTTTTTTATTAAAAGCTTTTGTTAAAAAAAAATAACTAAAGGACTAAAGGTGTCATGTAAAAAATCATAGAATTGTCATGTAAAAAATCATAAAAGCGTCATGTAAAAATCATAGAAGCATCATGTAAACAATCATAGAAGCGTCATGTAAAAATCATTAAAGCGTCATGTAAACAATCATAGAAGCGTCATGTAAAAATCATAAAAATGTCATGTAAAAAGTCATAGAAGCGTCATATAAAAAATCATAGCGTCATGTAAACAATCATAGAAGCGTCATGTAAACAATCATAGAAGCATCATATAAAAATCTTAAAAGCGTCTTGTAAAAATCACAGAAGCCTCATTTAAAAACTAATGAAAGTGTCATTTAAAAAATTAAGAAGCATCATGGTAGAATAAAAGAAGTGTCATGTCAGACATGAAAGGTGTCATGTAAAAATTAAATGAAGCTATAGTGCTGTGCTAGGGAGAAAAACTGAGACGTCAAGGCTCATAGAGAATAACTGACATTACAGGGGGGGGGGGTTTCTAAGATGTCAAAGCAAAAGTCAGAAGCTACTTCAAAGTTCATTTCCTTTACTCAATTTTTTATTACATTCTTTTTTAGCTCACCATGGGGGGGCTCTGATAGGAGAAGAGTCATGTAAAAAATAAAAGTAGCACTATGTATACATAAAAGAAAAGTCATGTCAAAGTTAAAAGATTCATTTGGGAATTGCTACGATGCCAAAGCTTGGTGGAAATTGTTATAGTGCTGTGATTCGTAAAGAAGGAATTGAGGTAGGGGCGGAGGAAGAAAATTTATGGTAGACTTGGCGATTGCGGATTTTTAACTCAAGGTTTCTTCGAAACCGGTCGTCATTGCCTTTGCACGAATTGAAGCAGGAAGATCGCGCAGATGAATCACAATGTAAGTTTGCCTCCTGTTTTACTCCAACTGCCAAAGTCCTTAATTCCGGGGGGAGGGTAGTTTCGGTTGTAGACAAGCGGTCTTCGTTAGGCGCAAGCGTTTAGAGAGGGTCCTTAGACACCATAGTTAATGCGCTTCAATTGCTTGACTGATTACTGTTAGTAGAGTAGCGCTGCCACCACCGTAATTTACGTATTACGGACGTTGAAGTCTCAAAGCTTTCTTTGAAATGAGAAATTGGTTGTTTTACGCCCCACAGGCTATGGCTTTTAATTAAGTATTAAACAAAGAACAATTGACATCAGTTTATTAACCAATCGCTGAATATTATTAATATACCAGAGTCGACCAGACAACAGAAAAGTTCCCGGGGAGCTGCGGTGCAGGGGTCTAAATAAGTTAAATTCGAGTCACTAGTCTTAGTATTTAGGTTTACTCAACTGGGAACAAATAACAAGTATTAAATTTATGTATTAAGTTTATGTAGCGAGAGCGAGAAGGGAGGAGCAAAGGGGGGGAGGAAAGGACATGGGGGTGGAAGAGAGAGAGAGAGCCAAGGTAAATAACACAAAAAAAGCAAAGGTGGGCAAGGTGGTCCAGTGAATAGGGACAGGACGTAGACACCAAGGCCCAGAACATGGCATGGAAAAACAAACTAAACAGAAAAAGGGCATGAAGAACCAGAAAGAGGGCAGTTATGCCAGAAAAAGGAACAAAATACGTCATAGATTTCACCAAAGGGTGAATGGATAGGGCCAGAAATGGAGTGGCGGCAAATGGGACAGTCCATAAAATGTTATTATAAAATTTAAATATTCGTTAGTGGGAGTCCGCAACTACCACATGCGCCGGCGGGCCGTGGCATGAGATAAATCGATTAGACCTCCTGGTCTAAGGGTACTGGCCGCAGCTAGCTGGGACCCGGCTGCCTCGGTTGGCCAGGCGGCGCCGGGGACCAGGCCATTGGGCATACTGGTAGTAGGTTGGGCGGCGGGCTCCTGACTATTAGGCTCCGGGCTGCTAGTCGTGGTGGCTGGGTTTGGGCAACTGCAAGCATCGGCCGCACTAGCTGCCTGGGCGCCGTAGCAAAGTCGCTCGAGCAACAGAGGTAGCCCTTGGTGGCGGGTGGCGGTGTTGTCGATGGCTAGCGCCACCAGCGTGCAGCACGGGCCGATTTGCTGCCCCTCAGTTTTGTCGCCGAGCTGGGCCGCAGTAGCAGCAGCGACCATATCGAGCGCCAGGGTCACATCAGCTGGTTCAAAGTGCTGCGCGTAAAGGGACCAATTCCGGCCGTCGCTGGCTTGCCGCTGGGCGGAGGCCCCCTCGGCTTCCAGAAGCAGTAGCTCCGCCAAATGTTGTGCCTGAATTTCCGCAGGGGCTGCAGGGTCACCAGCAGGGGCAGCCATTGGAGCTCCGCAAGGCATGCCGCTGGACTCGCTAGTCCAGGCTGATGGTGGAGGCGGGGGCGTCTCATGGTGGTCTGGCTCAAGCAGATGCACCAGATCCGGCTCAGGTGCCAAGGGCACAGCGTACACTTCCTCCATGAAGTCATTTATCTCCGGTCCTGGGCTATAAGCAGCCTCCAGAAGTTCGGGTTGCAGTTTGTCCAAATCGACCGAGTCCAGTATCAACCAGTTCGGCGAGGCAGCTGATGCGCCATTACACATAGGGTCACTGAACATGTTTGATGCTGATCAGTCTGGAGCAAAATGTAAGTCAGGCAAAATAAATTGATCGTTGAATGATGAAATATTCTTATTGCACGATTCAGCTTGTCCATTTGCCGAGGGCGAGTATGGCGGTGTCGTCGTCTGCCTCATGCCGTAGACTTCGCAGAAGTGTCAGAACTCATGCCCTGTAAATTGCTTGCCTTGATCCGAGTAAATCCAAGCAGGGATTCCTGTGATTGGAAAGACTTGCTCTTGCAGGAGCGTGATTATTGTTTTGGCGCGCTGGTTCTTCATGGCGAAAGCGAATGGGTACTTCGATGTTGTGTCGACGTAGGTTAAGATGTACTAATTTCCGCGATCTGTCGGATCTCCAGTGGGGCCTAGGATGTCGATAGCGCATGGCCCATAGATTTCGCAAACCAGAAATGACTGTACATGCGCCGGGATTCTTCGCCGTCCTTTGCTTAAAGTGCAGGTCTGGCAGGAAGCGACATAGTCGTATACTGCTTTGGCCAAGGCAGTTTGCCAGAAACGTTCGCGCACTTTAGCAATGGTGAGGTCTCAGCCCATGCGTCCACAGTAGGGTGAACCATGCAGGTCGGCGAACACGTTGGCATCGAGACTCTTTGGCAGGATGATTCGCGCTTCGTCCTCTTCTCCGACATTGTTGAGATGTATAACTAATAGTCCATCGTCTCAGACTTCTAATTGTTCATAAAACGCTAACAGGTTTTGCTCATCTCTTGTCATGTTCAGATGCTGATTTAGCAGCGGCTTCGGTTGTTGGGTTTCCAATAGATTGATCACCATGGCAATGGCAGAGTCAGCTCGCTGATGGGTCTGGAGCTCCTCACAAGTGACTGGCCTCGGGATATGATCAGTTAGATTCAGAGTACGGCGTCTGTCTGTAGGATTGGCTGGCGGGGCATCGGCTGTGGCAGCATGGTTCAGGGTCTAGAGCTCCCTACGCATGGTCGCTACTTGGACTGGTGGTCAGGCTGTTGCCGTATTTGGAGGCCGATCCGTGTCAGTGGCCTCGGCGTCACTGTCGTTATAGTTTGTATCGTCAGCAGATATTGATGAGTCAGTGGAGCTGTCGGCGTCGCTGCTAAATCTCACCTTCTTGAACTTAGGGTAGCAAGCGGGTTGGCAGCGGTCATCTCTGGCTGCACTGTGGTCTCTGTCCTCGTCACCTTTAGCTAGTAGTCGACAGCTCCTAGTAGGGCAACATGTTGAACTGCTAAAACTGGTGGGCAACCTCTGTGAGTCTCGATAACGACTGGCAGTTGGCCTTGGCTTCGTTGCCAGCAGTCGCAGCTCTGTCAGGGGCTTGCTGTTGGCTTTCGGTCTCACGGGGGTTGGGGGTTGGGCTCACGGGGGTATAAATGAGATTTCAAGGCTAAAGTCAGAAGCTACATGTAGTTTATTAAAAACTTTTTATTACATTTTTTGTTGGCTCCTCAGGGGAGGGATTGCTGATAAAAAAAGCGTAATGTAAAAAATAAAAGAAGCTTCATGTCGAAGTTAAGAGATTCATTTTGGAATCCCTACAATGTTGAAGCTTGCAGGGAATCGCTATAATGCTGTAGTAGTGCTATAATGACTATTAGAGAGAATTACTGAAATGTCAATGCTTTAGGGTTAGGTTAGGGTTAGGGTTAGGGCTAGGTTAGGGTTAGGGTTAGGGTTAGGGTTAGGGTTAGGCTACAGTTAGGGTCAGGCTAGGGTTAGGGTTAGAAGATTGACAGATATTTTTAGATTTCCAAGGCTTATTGGGGGCATTGCTGAGATGTCAAGGGGGGAAATACTGACATGTCAAGGCTTACAAGGTTTGACAGGTGATTTTTAAAGTTTTCAAGGATACATGTAGCTTATTAAAAAAACGTGTATTGCATTTCTTTGGCTCCCCAACGGGGGGCATAGATTGCTAGTGATATGCTAATTGGTTTTCTATCTTAGTGATTAGCACGGATAATTGAGGATGTGCACAGCAACCCCTAGTCTTTTAATAGAACAGCTATATGCAGTCTTTTAGATATGCCAAAAGTAGCTATAGCTAAGCTATTATTTGGTTGCACATTTGCCTATTTAGAGAGGTGTAAAAAATTATTAATAATATTATTATTATTATTTTATTAATTAATAGCCATACACATACTATCATAGAAAATTAATGATTAAACAATGCAAGGTTTTTTAACATTAGCTAAGCCTTTTTTAAATCAAGAAACACCCACACTCATTTTTAGTATTTATAGATTTTGCTAAGAAATATTTTAATTATATGAACTAAAAACTTTTTCAAGTATAACAAAGCAATTTCTATTGATGTATTTTTATATAAAGTAGATACTGCTCTGAAGTATGAGTATAACAAAATGTATCTAGAGTTGCTAGTACTTAATTTATAATGAATATATTTACAAACTCATTATTAACTTTGTTATATTTCATGATATAGTTTACACTAAAATAGTTGTCATGTCACAATTCCTTGTGGAACCACTGGCAGTTGCTAAGATAGTATTGCATGCCTGCAAATATCCACACACTGCTGTCAATGGGGTGAGTAGGTCTAGACAAATGATTTGTATCTTGGGAGTTGGAGTTAATAAATTGTTTACTAATTTATTGTTAATGACAGGTGCTTCTTGCTGAGAAACCTTCGCCGGATAGCTCTAATTCAAGCTCTAAGCCTATTGTGATCTGTAATACTGTACCATTGTTTCATAGCAATTTGAATTTGGCACCAATGCTGGAAGCTGCCCTGATGCAAATTGAAGCAACTTACAAAAACTATGCTATTGTTGGCTATTATCAGGTGAGTTAACATTAATAATTTTAATTGTTACTATTATCGCTGTTGTTGCCATTGATCAGTTCATTTATTTCTTTTTTGGGTTTAGATTTAATAAGTGCCAAGCCATAAGGCACAGAGAGTGTACACCCTGTGTGAGCGTACATACACTATTGGCGCGCTTGTATGAGTCAGTTTAATGGGCAGAATTGTCCACATAGCTAGCCCTCCTGAGAATATTTATTTATAATCAGGTAAAGTGGCTCGCTTGGCAAGTAAAATAAAGAGAAATCCGAAAATCAACATGCGGTTTTTTCGACGCGTTTCGCACACCAAGGTGCATCGTCGGGTATATTGTTTGAAACGAAAGGTGTGAGTAAGCGAATTTATAAATTATTTGTCAATGAAACGTATGTAGCTGGTGAGTAAGTATTACAGAGTAGTAGGAGGTTGATAGTCCGCAGGGCGGGGCAAAGACCAATAGGCAGAAAACAAAATATAATTGAATGAGCACTACAACAAGGTCAGTGTGCTCTCTCACTCAGAACACACGGAGAACATGGCCTGCACCACTGTGTTGGAGTTGCGTATTAAGGGTGGGCGACTGGTTTTTTATGTACAAGGCTTCTAAGATCTTGAGCTTGTGATCAGATGGGCATTGATCGATGATTTTAAAGCGTTCTTCAGGTGTACAATTAGAGCAGCTTTTACATTCCAAAAGGTGGGTTTGGATGGCCGACGGTTTGAGCCAGTGCTCCCTGGTTCTAGTGTGCAGGTGTCTTTTGGTCTTAGTGCAATAATAATATAATTGAATAAACCGTTTAACAGGTATTCCCTCAGGTTGGCTCAGAAATTTTCTGCTTGTGTTTTGACATGCTTGAAAGCAGTTTGTTTGCAAGTGTAACAGCCGCCTCATTATGTCTCTTTTGTGACTTTGTGACTTTAATTAACCACGTCTAATGCGAAGGAGAGGCGACTTTTCTATCACAAGCGCGTCACGTGACTTTTAGAATCGCAAAATAGCTTCTAAGATCTTGAGCTTGTGATCAGATGGGCATTGATCGATGATTTTAAAGCGTTCTTCAGGTGTACAATTAGAGCAGCTTTTACATTCCAAAAGGTGGGTTTGGATGGCCGACGGTTTGAGCCAGTGCTCCCTGGTTCTAGTGTGCAGGTGTCTTTTGGTCTTAGTGCAATAATAATATAATTGAATAAACCGTTTAACAGGTATTCCCTCAGGTTGGCTCAGAAATTTTCTGCTTGTGTTTTGACATGCTTGAAAGCAGTTTGTTTGCAAGTGTAACAGCCGCCTCATTATGTCTCTTTTGTGACTTTGTGACTTTAATTAACCACGTCTAATGCGAAGGAGAGGCGACTTTTCTATCACAAGCGCGTCACGTGACTTGTAGAATCGCAAAAGAGTTGCAAAAACATATTCCGAAAATCGTTGTGTTGGTGCTATGCTTTCTACTAAATCAGTAGGCTAGTTAGAGCGCTTCAAACATAACTCTGACTATTTTAATAAAACGCTTCAAAGTGACTCTCTTGGAAGACTCTTTAATGACTTTTTGGCGACTTTAACCATGACATTCCGTCGTTTTTTCCTTGTTTCCTAGAGTCACTTCTTTCTTATTTTATCTGTTTTACCTGCCTGCCACGACTTTGAAACGACTTTGGGTCAAGGGTGGGATTATGTGGCAGATATATTGTAGAAAGTAAATTAAAGCATTTTGCCGATATGTATCGTAGTTAATAAAATTTCACGCGATTTTATTTTTTCAAATTAAATCTCTAATAATAACAAACATTAAACCAGGCTAACGAGCTGCTTAACGACGCCTCACCTGAAGGTGTCGGCGCTCATATCTATCAGAAGATCGCTGAGAATAGCCCCCTGCCGAGAAGTCTGTACATTCTAGTCGATAACAAAGCTATTGATCGGAAATGCTCCACAATTCCATTGATTTATTATCAACGTAAAGAAGCTGGACAAAGCCAGAAACTTGAACGACTGCCTAATTCAGCTGTTGCTATTGACGACGAAGAAGATTGCTTAGAAACGCTGGCTAACCTGTTGGTGAGGCAGGCCTATCGAAGTCTGGTGGACTTTGACAATCATCTGGACGATATCGGATTGGATTGGACAAACTCTAGGCTGGCTGAGCAGATTCGCAACTGATCTGCCAGCATACAGACTATCAATTTGGCGTTTGGTTTCCACTTTTTTAACATATTGATAGAGCAGTGGTGAAAATATTGATTGACCACTTAAACTGGCCCTAGAATCGCCCCATAAACTGGCCCTAGAATCGCCCCAAAACTGGCCCTACAATCGCCCCTATAAACTGGCTCTAGAATCGCCCCATAAACTAGCCCTAGAATCGCCACATAAACTGGCTCTAGAATCGCCCCATAAACTGGCCCTAGAATCGCCACATAAACTGGCCCTAGAATCGCCCCGTAAACTGGCCCTAGAATCGCCACATAAACTGGCTCTAGAATCGCCCCATAAACTGGCCCTAGAATCGCCCCATAAACTGGCCCTAGAATCGCCCCTAAAAACTGGCTCTAGAATCGCCCCATAAACTGGCCCTAGAATCGCCCCAAAAACTGGCCATAGAATCGCCCCATAAACTGTCCCTAGAATCGCCCCTAAAAACTGGCCATAGAATCGCCCTAAAAACTGGCCATAGAATCGCCCTAAAAACTGGCCCTAGAATCGCCCCAAAAACTGGCCCTAGAATCGCCCCAAAAACTGGCCATAAAATCGCCCCTAAAAACTGGCCATAGAATCGCCCCAAAAACTGGCCATAGAATCGCCCCAAAAACTGGCCATAGAATCGCCCCATAAACTGGCCATAGAATCGCCCCAAAAACTGGCCATAGAATCGCCCCATAAACTGGCTCTAGAATCGAACCAAACACTGGCCCTAGAATCGCCTCATATACTGGCCATAGAATCGCTCCATAACTAGAATCGCCCATAAAATGGCCCTAGAATCGCCTCATAAACTGTCCATAGAATCGCCCATAAACTGGCCCTAGAATCGCCTCATAAACTGGCCCTAGAATCGCCCCTTAAACTGGCCCTTGAATCGCCCATAAACTGGCCCTAGAATCGCCTCATAAACTGGCCCTAGAATCGCCCCTTAAACTGGCCCTAGAATCGCCTCATAAACTGGCCCTAGAATCGCCCCTTAAACTGGCCCTAGAATCGCCTCATAAACTGGCCCTAGAATCGCCCATAAAATGGCCCTTTTAAATTTTACTTTCCATTGAATAAGCTATGATGAACGATAAAATTAAATGTTGTGCATTGTTGTATTTTTGCTTTAGTCACTCACTGGTAGCGTGTTATTGTTGGCAAAAATTATTAAACAATTGCTTATTTATGTTTATTGTCATGATGTAAATCTTTAAAAACAGGTTTCAGAGTTGAGTTAATAGTACTGTGTTAAGAAATTTTATAAATTTTATTATTGCAAAATTCCTGTGCCATGAAGTTTGTAGCTTAATAATAATAATAATTTAAATTAATACTGACAATATTTATGTGAAATTATAAATATATTTCATAACATCATTATACTGTATATGCTGGGTCTTCCATACTTCCTACTAAAGTTTCATAGGAATTCTGGCGTTGATTACTCTTAATTGGCTATTTGTTGTACAAATTGAATTAAATTATTCACTTAAAGAACTTTAAAAAGTGCTATGGATTGTGAGTGAACTTTGAAATACTGTGCAATTAAAAAAATATGCTAATAGAATTAATATATAATGCTTCTATTGTTAAAACATTATTAAATAATAAATATATAGAGGGTTATATGCTTGATATTTAGTCTGTGTGAATGCTTGGATAATGTCTTTATAAGTCTTTAATGTCCATTCTTTAATAATTAATAGCTATTAGATTAGAATCCTAATTGAATAGCCTGACTATTAGCTAGTAGAATCCTACTTAAATAGCCTGAGTCTTAGCTTTTATAATCCTACTTAAATAGCCTAAGTAATTAGCTATTAGAATCCTAATTGAGTAGCCTAAGTATTCGCCATTAGAATCCTAATTGAATAGCCTGAGTATTAGCTATTAGAATCCTAATTAAATGGCCTGGCTCTAAGCTATTAGAATCCTAATTGAATAGCCTGAGTATTAGCTATTAGAATCCTAATTAAGTAGCCTGAGTATTAGCTATTAGAATCCTAATTAAGTAGTCTGAGTATTAGCTATTAGAATCCTAATTAAGTAGTCTGAGTATTAGCTATTAGAATCCTAATTAAGTAGCCTGAGTATTAGCTATTAGAATCCTAATTGAATAGCCTGAGTATTAGCTATTAGAATCCTAATTGAATAGCCTGAGTATTAGCTATTAGAATCCTAATTGAATAGCCTGAGTATTAGCTATTAGAATCCTAATTAAGTAGTCTGAGTATTAGCTATTAGAATCCTAATTAAGTAGCCTGAGTATTAGCTATTAGAATCCTAATTAAGTAGCCTGAGTATTAGCTATTAGAATCCTAATTAAGTAGCCTGAGTATTAGCTATTAGAATCCTAATTGAGTAGCCTGAGTATTAGCTATTAGAATCCTAATTGAGTAGCCTGAGTATTAGCTATTAGAATCCTAATTGAGTAGCCTGAGTATTAGCTATTAGAATCCTAATTGAATAGCCTGAGGATTAGCTATTAGAATCCTAATTGAGTAGCCTGAGTATTAGCTATTAGAATCCTAATCCATTCATGAGCCTAATGACCTCGCAGCGGTCATGAGCCAGGATTCTGCACCAGCTACATCATCGGCAACAGTTAGAAATGTAAATAATTCTAATAGAAGTTCGCGATGTTCTTCTCAGCAGCAGCAACAGCAGCAGAAAGCTGTGTTCTGTTGCTTTCAGCTGCCCGACATTGTTCAACCGAGAACCCGCCTAGCTGTGGGCATCGCCTGCCTACTCGGAGTAGTCATTATCTGGGTCTTATCGTCTGAGCTGACCAGATTCATATTCGTACAGCGGCACTTTAATAAGCCGTTTTTTACTACCTATTTCAAAACTGCGCTGTTCACTTTGTACTTGACTGGCTTTCTCTGTCTGCCTAATTGGCGACACCTGTGCAGCAAAGGCGCCGCAGGCGGATGGGGCAGCGGGCCCAGCTTTAATCGGCGCGGACGGCAGCGAGACAGTCGCGGCGGGTACACCAGAGTTGGCGACGAGGAAGACGCGTCAGATGCTGACGAAGTTGACGAAGGCGTTGCTGTTGATGGCGAAGATGAAGATGTGGATGATGGATTTGAGGATGAAGAAGGCATACCTGCGCTGGTAAGGATGCTGGAATGTTGAGCACTCTGTGTTTTATTTTTTGGTTTTATTAATAGAAATAGAAATATAATATCTTCTAAAATTGCCCTAAATACTAAAATATAATCTTAAAATAGCCTAGAATCGCCCCTTAAATAGGAATAGCCTAAAATCGCCCTTAAACTGCTTAAAGAATCGCTCTTCAACTGGCCCTAGAATCGCCATTAAACTGGTCCTAGAATCGCCCCTTAAACTGGTCCTAGAATCGCCTTTAAACTGGCCCTAGAATCACCCCTTAAACTGGTCCTAGAATCGCCCCTTAAACTGGTCAGAGAATCGCCCCTTAAACTGGCCATAGAATCGCCCCTTAAACTGGTCAGAGAATCGCCCCTTAAACTGGTCCTAGAATCGCCCCTTAAACTGGCCCTAGAATCGCCCCTTAAACTGGCCCTAGAATCGCCCCTTAAACTGGCCATAGAATCGCCTCATAAACTGTCCATAGAATCGCCCCTTAAACTGGCCCTAGAATCGCCCCTTAAACTGGCCATAGAATCGCCTTAAACTGGCCCTAGAATCGCCCTTGAACTGGCAATAAAATCGCCCTTAAACTGGCACTAGAATCGCCCCATTAACTGGCTCTAGAATCGCCCCTTAAAGTGGGCCTAGAATCGCCCCTTAAAGTGGGCCTAGAATCGCCCCTTAAAGTGGGCCTAGAATCGCCCCTTAAAGTGGGCCTAGAATCGCCCCTTAAAGTGGGCCTAGAATCGCCCCTTAAAGTGGGCCTAGAATCGCCCCTTAAAGTGGGCCTAGAATCTCCATTAATCCGTCTGTTTCGTCTTTTTTGTTAAAATGCGGCGCTAACACTCAACTTGCTTTCTAAAATTTGCACTTTATGTATTCTTTTTGTGACGAAAATCAGTTGACCATTTATTTCGGCACTGTTATTATAGAATTGCACTGCATCAGATGCGATACGCTTCAATGGGTAAGGTACTGCTAAAATATGGTCATCTAGAAATTAAATAGTTTATTACAAAAATGGTACAATGCGGCTTTGTCTTATTTGAGTAAACTATTAAGATACCTACCTTGTATGGAATTTTCGAAACTGTTTCTTATTAAAAAATTACAAACTACAGCTGCATCATATTGTGATCCAATACGTCTGGTGTTTTTAAATTGTTATTGTTACTTCTAAGACGAACTAAGTAGATGACAAGGCATTTTACTCTCACCCTTGGCCTGTACAATCTGTTGAAGTTATTTGAAAGGTCTAAAAAGGTGCTTTCAGAGTTTTGTTTGAACTAAAATAACTTTGCCATCACAGAGCGATCCTCGCTACGTGCCGGTACGTTTTGACTCGAGCAGCGACGCTGAGAGTGTGGCAAGTTTGAGCATCAACTCAGACTTGGATTCTGCTCGGCCGGAGCAGGAGGGAGCCGGCTCTGCTTTGAGTGAGTGGCGATTTCTGTTTGTGATGTATCATCTGATAGATAGATAGATAGATAGATAGATAGATAGATAGATAGATAGATAGATACATAGATAGATAGATAGATAGATAGATAGATACATAGATAGATAGATAGATAGATAGATAGATAGATAGATAGATAGATAGATAGATAGACAGATAGATAGATAGATAGATAGATAGATAGATAGATAGATAGATAGATAGATAGATAGATAGATAGATAGATAGATACATAGATAGATAGATAGATAGATAGATAGATACATAGATAGATAGATAGATAGATAGATAGATAGATAGATAGATAGATAGATAGATAGACAGATAGATAGATAGATAGATAGATAGATAGATAGATAGATAGATAGATAGATAGATAGATAGATAGATAGATAGATATATTGATAGATAGACAGATAGATAGATAGATAGATAGATAGATATATAGATAGATAGACAGACAGATAGATAGATAGATAGATAGATAGATAGATAGATAGATAGATAGATAGATAGATAGATATATAGATAGATAGACAGATAGATACATACATACATACATAGATAGATAGATAGATAAGAAGATAGATAATAGATAGATTGTAGATAGATAAATTGATAGGTAGATAGTAGATAGATGGTAGATAGGTTGATAGATAGATAGATAGATAGATAGATAAATAGATAGACAGATAGGTAGATAGATAGATAGATAGACAGACAGATAGGTAGATAGATAGATAGACAGATAGTAGATAGATGGTAGATAGGTAGATAGATAGATAGTAGATGGATGGTAGATAGATAGATAGATGGATAGGTAGATAGATAGATAGTAGATAGATGGTAGATAGGTAGACAGATACGGTCGTAGATAGACTGATTGATTGATTCAGAAGTATTGTGTTTGAAATTGCGTACTTCAATTTTTAGAAGAAATTCATTCGATCAACAGTGATCAGACTCGACCTGCGGTTACTTTGACAGGTATTGTAGCTATAGGCTTCTTAGTGTATAATGTTCAAATGAATTGAACTTATCATCTTGTGTGTGTTTTTTTTAGTTGCCAGTGTTGAATAGGTGTTTTAATCCTTTAGTTTTTACTTTACTAAGCATCCATCGGTGTAGTTGGTGTGCATTAGTTTTAATTATAACTTGATGTTGTTTATTGACGTTTTTACTCCATTTACTAATTTACTCGTATTTCTACTAAAGCGCAGCTTTTTTACATCCTCCACTCCTCCATTCCTTTGAAAGAAAGGGACTCAATCCTTTGAAACTTTTTGCAGCTTGACGGTACGTGTGCCGTGATAAAGAAATTTCTCAATGCTAAAGTGCATTATACATTCGGGAAAATTGCTTTTTTGCGGCGAGGTAAAGCAGAATTTTCGAGAACAAATGCATTGAGTAATTTCTGATTTCTGATCAATCGGACTTAAATTGCTTGTCCATTATAACACAGTATGACAGAACTTTATTGGAGACTTGTAATGACTGACTAAGAAATTGATTGCGTCATAACTGCTTCCTGTGGCTTTTACTCTAACAGACTTGATGTCGGAATTGAATTACAAGTGCTACAATTTATGTCGTCGATTGGATGAGAGCTAGCCCAGCTTTGAACTGAGGCAGACATAACGAAATTAATAAATGCAAGATAAATAAAAGAAACGTTATGTTAGCCATGACAAAATCGTCATGTCAACTATAAAGAAACCGTCATGGCAGTCATGTAAGAAGAGTCATGTCAAGCATAACCGTCACGCGAACCGTAAAAGAATCGTCATGTCAACCATAAAGACTCATGATGGAGTTGCTGAAATTCTGAGGCTCACAGTGCGGACACTGCTAAGATGCCAAGGGTCAACGACACTGAAACATTTATAGTTTGTATTCATGAGTTAGGGTTAAGCCTTAAAGGGAGGCTTTGATTCCGGGGCTCAAGAGTGTTGATATATTTAGGCAAGATAGCTGGAATTCAGGCATGATGCTTTTTGCTTTACGCTCGTAAACATCATTTTACTTAAGAAACTAACAATAACGAATCATTAAATACTCCCATCTGCAGTAACGGCAGCCACCCCAAGAGACGAGCAATCAGCTCTGCTAGGCTCGAATGCTCAAGCTCAAGCTGACTCAACTAACAGTGCTCAATCTCCAAGCAGTTCAGATTTAAATGCTGATGGTAGTCATGGTAACAGCGGTCAATCCAGCGGCGGTGGCAATAGAGGCGTTCGATTCTCGCGACTGTCCGAGGTCAGGCAGTTAAGCGACAGTCACGCTCATGCCGCCAATATGGCCCGGCTATCCTATGTGGCTTATTTGAGAGCGATTGAGAGTGGTCGAGATCCTACTGGAAGATTCTATGGCGTGTCCGGAAGACGGCTGGCTCCCCTGTCTGTTATGGAAGTTGCTAAAGTGGGTTTCTAGTGGTTTATGCTCGATTCTTAATCCTGTGCTAGCTTGTTTAGAGACAATAGCCAGTCATATACTCTGGGAAACAGGTTTTAAATATTCCAGCCAATCAGAGACCACTGCAGGGTATAGAAAGACACACCAGCCAATCAGGGACCTCTAAAGGGTAGAGATTGAGACGCCAATCAACCAGAGACCTATAAATGGTAGAGATTAAGACGCCAACCAACCAGAGACCTCTAAAGAGTAGAGATTAAGACGCCAACCAATCAGAGACCTCTAAAGAGTAGAGATTGAGACGCCAACCAATCAGAGGCTTCTAAAGGGTAAAGAGTAATTACTAATATATTCCGTTCTATCCCAACAGCTGGCTCTACTATTCTGCCTAGTCTGGTTCCTCGGCAACTGGAGCTATCAAGAGGCTCTGAATCGCAGTCCAGCCGGTGTAGTCAACGTCGTATCAACTTCGTCTTCCCTTTTCACCCTGATTCTATCATCAATGTTCCCGTCTGATGTTAGAGATAAATTTTCGCTTAGTAAGCTATTGGCAGTACTGCTGTGCTCCGCCGGAGTGGCCATGATTTCCTGGTCAGACTTGACCGTGTTTCACCAGCACAGTCACGTGCCCTGGGGCACCGCTTTTGCTCTGCTGGGCTCGCTATGCTATGCAATTTATTTGGTGATGCTTAAACGGAAGGCCAGATCGGAGACTGCGCTATCGTTTCCCATGTTTTTTGGTGAGATTGGGTTGGGGAATCTGTGGCTTGAGATAGAGTTTGAGATACTGACTGAGAGAGGGGTGATATTAGATGGATAGTGAGACACTGACTGAGAGAGGGGTGGGATTAGATGGATAGTGAGACACTGACTGAGAGAGGGGTGAGATTAGATGGATAGTGAGACACTGACTGAGAGAGGGGTGAGATTAGATGGATAGTGAGACACTGACTGAGAGAGGGGTGAGATTAGATGGATAGTGAGACACTGACTGAGAGAGGGGTGAGATTAGATGGATAGTGAGACACTGACTGAGAGAGGGGTGATATTAGATGGATAGTGAGACACTGACTGAGAGAGGGGTGAGATTAGATGGATAGTGAGACACTGACTGAGAGAGGGGTGAGATTAGATGGATAGTGAGACACTGACTGAGAGAGGGGTGAGATTAGATGGATAGTGAGACACTGACTGAGAGAGGGGTGAGATTAGATGGATAGTGAGACACTGACTGAGAGAGGGGTGAGATTAGATGGATAGTGAGACACTGACTGAGAGAGGGGTGAGATTAGATGGATAGTGAGACACTGACTGAGAGAGGGGTGGGATTAGATGGATAGTGAGACACTGACTGAGAGAGGGGTGATATTAGATGGATAGTGAGACACTGACTGAGAGAGGGGTGAGATTAGATGGATAGTGAGACACTGACTGAGAGAGGGGTGAGATTAGATGGATAGTGAGACACTGACTGAGAGAGGGGTGAGATTAGATGGATAGTGAGACACTGACTGAGAGAGGGGTGAGATTAGATGGATAGTGAGACACTGACTGAGAGAGGGGTGAGATTAGATGGATAGTGAGACACTGACTGAGAGAGGGGTGAGATTAGATGGATAGTGAGACACTGACTGAGAGAAGGGTGAGATTAGATGGATAGTGAGACACTGACTGAGAGAGGGGTGAGATTAGATGGATAGTGAGACACTAACTGAGAGAAGGGTGAGATTAGATGGATAGTGAGACACTGACTGAGAGAGGGGTGAGATTAGATGGATAGTGAGACACTGACTGAGAGAGGGGTGAGATTAGATGGATAGTGAGACACTGACTGAGAGAAGGGTGAGATTAGATGGATAGTGAGACACTGACTGAGAGAGGGGTGAGATTAGATGGATAGTGAGACACTGACTGAGAGAAGGGTGAGATTAGATGGATAGTGAGACACTGACTGAGAGAGGGGTGAGATTAGATGGATAGTGAGACACTGACTGAGAGAAGGGTGAGATTAGATGGATAGTGAGACACTGACTGAGAGAGGGGTGAGATTAGATGGATAGTGAGACACTGACTGAGAGAAGGGTGAGATTAGATGGATAGTGAGACACTGACTGAGAGAGGGGTGAGATTAGATGGATAGTGAGACACTGACTGAGAGAAGGGTGAGATTAGATGGATAGTGAGACACTGACTGAGAGAGGGGTGAGATTAGATGGATAGTGAGACACTGACTGAGAGAGGGGTGAGATTAGATGGATAGTGAGACACTGACTGAGAGAGGGGTGAGATTAGATGGATAGTGAGACACTGACTGACAGAGGGGTGAGATTAGATGGATAGTGAGACACTGACTGAGAGAGGGGTGAGATTAGATGGATAGTGAGACACTGACTGAGAGAGGGGTGAGATTAGATGGATAGTGAGACACTGACTGAGAGAGGGGTGAGATTAGATGGATAGTGAGACACTGACTGAGAGAGGGGTGAGATTAGATGGATAGTGAGACACTGACTGAGAGAGGGGTGAGATTTAATTGATAGTCGTTCAAGTCGTTCTGATTGATAACACACGTGTCCAAATTGTGTTAATCCCTTATTGATAATAAACCTCTTACAGGTTTCGTCGGCCTGTTTAACGCACTGCTCCTGTGGCCCGGCTTCTTTGTGGTGCATTACACGAAAGTGGAATCGTTTCGGTTGCCTAACAATACAGACTGGGGCTTCCTGACCTTGAATGGGATTGTTGGAACCACCTTGTCTGAGCTGTTGTGGCTCTGGGGCTGCTTTCTGGCTACGAGTCTACTGGCTACTCTGTCTCTTAGTTTAACCATTCCACTGACTATGGCTGCGGACTTTCTTATCGATAAAGTGAGTTCTGTTGGATTTTTGTAGCTATTTGTACATCTGTCACTCTCCATGAAATCAGGAGTGACAATTTCTACATCTGTCACTCTCCATGAAATCAGGAGTGACAATTTCTACATCTGTCACTCTCCATGAAATCAGGAGTGACAATTTCTAAACCTGTCACTCTCCATGAAATCAGGAGTGACAATTTCTACATCTGTCACTCTCCATGAAATTAGGAGTGACAATTTCTAAACCTGTCACTCTCCATGAAATCAGCTGAGTGACAATTTCTCAACCTGTCACTCTCCATGAAATCGAGGTGACAATTTCTAAACCTGTCACTCTCCATGAAATCAGGAGTGACAATTTCTACATCTGTCACTCTCCATGAAATTAGGAGTGACAATTTCTAAACCTGTCACTCTCCATGAAATCAGCTGAGTGACAATTTCTAAACCTGTCACTCTCCATAAAATCAGGAGTGACAATTTCTAAACCTGTCACTCTCCATGAAATCAGGAGTGACAATTTCTAAACCTGTCACTCTCCATGAAATCAGCTGAGTGACAATTTCTAAACCTGTCACTCTCCATAAAATCAGGAGTGACAATTTCTAAACCTGTCACTCTCCATGAAATCAGGAGTGACAATTTCTAAACCTGTCACTCTCCATGAAATCAGGAGTGACAATTTCTAAACCTGTCATTCTCCATGAAATTAGGAGTGACAATTTCTAAACCTGTCACTCTCCATGAAATCAGGAGTGACAATTTCTAAACCTGTCATTCTCCATAAAATCAGGAGTGACAATTTCTAAACCTGTCATTCTCCATAAAATCAGGAGTGACAATTTCTAAACCTGTCACTCTCCATGAAATTAGGAGTGACACTTCTAAAATCCGTCACTCTCAATAAAATCAGGAGTGACAATTTCTAAAACCCGTCACTCTCAATAAAATCAGGAGTGACACTTCTAAAACCTGTCACTCTCAATAAAATCAGGAGTGACACTTCTAAAACCTGTCACTCTCAATAAAATCAGGAGTGACACTTCTAAAACCTGTCACTCTCAATAAAATCAGGAGTGACACTTCTAAAATCCGTCACTCTCAATAAAATCAGGAGTGACACTTCTAAAATCCGTCACTCTCAATAAAATCAGGAGTGACACTTCTAAAACCCGTCACTCTCAATAAAATCAGGAGTGACACTTCTAAAACCTGTCACTCAATAAAATCAGGAGTGACACTTCTAAAATCCGTCACTCTCAAAAAAATCAGGAGTGACACTTCTAAAACCTGTCACTCAATAAAATCAGGAGTGACACTTCTAAAATCCGTCACTCTCAATAAAATCAGGAGTGACACTTCTAAAATCCGTCACTCTCAAAAAAATCAGGAGTGACACTTCTAAAATCCGTCACTCTCAATAAAATCAGGAGTGACACTTCTAAAATCCGTCACTCTCAAAAAAATCAGGAGTGACACTTCTAAAACCTGTCACTCAATAAAATCAGGAGTGACACTTCTAAAATCCGTCACTCTCAATAAAATCAGGAGTGACACTTCTAAAATCTGTCACTCTCAATAAAATCAGGAGTGACACTTCTAAAATCCGTCACTCTCAATAAAATCAGGAGTGACAATTTCTAAAACCCGACACTCTCAATAAAATCAAGAGTGACACTTCTAAAACCTGTCACTCTCAATAAAATCAGGAGTGACACTTCTAAAACCTGTCACTCTCAATAAAATCAGGAGTGACACTTCTAAAACCTGTCACTCTCAATAAAATCAGGAGTGACACTTCTAAAACCTGTCACTCTCAATAAAATCAGGAGTGACACTTCTAAAACCCGTCACTCTCAATAAAATCAGGAGTGACACTTCTAAAACCCGTCACTCAATAAAATCAGGAGTGACACTTCTAAAATCCGTCACTCTCAATAAAATCAGGAGTGACAATTTCTAAAACCTGTCACTCAATAAAATCAGGAGTGACACTTCTAAAACCTGTCACTCTCAATAAAATCAGGAGTGACACTTCTAAAACCCGTCACTCTCAATAAAATCAGGAGTGACACTTCTAAAACCTGTCACTCTCAATAAAATCAGGAGTGACACTTCTAAAACCCGTCACTCTCAATAAAATCAGGAGTGACTCTTCTAAAACCCGTCACTCAATAAAATCAGGAGTGACACTTCTAAAACCCGTCACTCTCAATAAAATCAGGAGTGACAATTTCTAAAACCTGTCACTCAATAAAATCAGGAGTGACACTTCTAAAACCTGTCACTCTCAATAAAATCAGGAGTGACACTTCTAAAACCTGTCACTCTCAATAAAATCAGGAGTGACACTTCTAAAATCCGTCACTCTCAATAAAATCAGGAGTGACACTTCTAAAACCCGTCACTCTCAATAAAATCAGGAGTGACACTTCTAAAACCCGTCACTCTCAATAAAATCAGGAGTGACACTTCTAAAACCTGTCACTCAATAAAATCAGGAGTGACACTTCTAAAACCCGTCACTCTCAATAAAATCAGGAGTGACACTTCTAAAACCCGTCACTCTCAATAAAATCAGGAGTGACACTTCTAAAATCCGTCACTCTCAATAAAATCAGGAGTGACACTTCTAAAACCCGTCACTCTCAATAAAATCAGGAGTGACACTTCTAAAACCCGTCACTCTCAATAAAATCAGGAGTGACACTTCTAAAATCCGTCACTCTCAATAAAATCAGGAGTGACACTTCTAAAATCCGTCACTCTCAATAAAATCAGGAGTGACACTTCTAAAATCCGTCACTCTCAATAAAATCAGGAGTGACACTTCTAAAATCCGTCACTCTCAATAAAATCAGGAGTGACACTTCTAAAATCCGTCACTCTCAATAAAATCAGGAGTGACACTTCTAAAATCCGTCACTCTCAATAAAATCAGGAGTGACACTTCTAAAATCCGTCACTCTCAATAAAATCAGGAGTGACACTTCTAAAATCCGTCACTCTCAATAAAATCAGGAGTGACACTTCTAAAATCCGTCACTCTCAATAAAATCAGGAGTGACACTTCTAAAATCCGTCACTCTCAATAAAATCAGGAGTGACACTTCTAAAATCCGTCACTCTCAATAAAATCAGGAGTGACACTTCTAAAATCCGTCACTCTCAATAAAATCAGGAGTGACACTTCTAAAATCCGTCACTCTCAATAAAATCAGGAGTGACACTTCTAAAATCCGTCACTCTCAATAAAATCAGGAGTGACACTTCTAAAATCCGTCACTCTCAATAAAATCAGGAGTGACACTTCTAAAATCCGTCACTCTCAATAAAATCAGGAGTGACACTTCTAAAATCCGTCACTCTCAATAAAATCAGGAGTGACACTTCTAAAATCCGTCACTCTCAATAAAATCAGGAGTGACACTTCTAAAATCCGTCACTCTCAATAAAATCAGGAGTGACACTTCTAAAATCCGTCACTCTCAATAAAATCAGGAGTGACACTTCTAAAATCCGTCACTCTCAATAAAATCAGGAGTGACACTTTTAAAATCCGTCACTCTCAAAAAAATCACCCACAGGTGCAATACGACTGGCGCTTTTACTGCGGCAGCGTTCCCGTGTTTCTCTCCTTTGTTATTGTGGCCTTTCTGAGCAACTCTGACGATCCGGACTACGACCCAGCCTTGGCATTCCTCACCCGGTGCCGGCAGATGCTGTCAGCAGCCGAGCCTACAGTTGGAGTTTCTGGACGAGGCGGAGTTCGTCGATCAGCTGTTGCTAGGCAACCGGTTTCAGTTGCTAAGCAACAACAACGCCAGCGTCGTCAACAGCATCAACAACAGCACAGGAAATTGACTAGAAATAATCAGATCGCCCCAGCTGCCGTTAATCCCACTGATGGGTCTGTACAGTCAGCGTAAGGGTGAAACTAGGGATTACTAGTTCTAGTAGTCTGGAATGGAAACCCAACTTTTCTGCATCTATAAGGATTTGAAGATTATTAAAGACTTTGTTAATTAAAGGATTTGAAGATTATCGTGTGTTGTTTACTGATTTAAATTGGCGCCAAAAAGTTTATAACCGTTGATTTAAATATCATAGTAGCAGAAAATTACAATATTTAAACAAATTTTGTACAACCAAAAAGCTAAACAAGAATAGCAAGTTGCTTTGAGTGTTTCGGTTATATTGTAATTTGTTTTACTTGTACTTGAGTCCTTTTTGGCGCAAATTTGAATTAGAATTTAGATTTTTTAAATCGTCTTTTGAGATATTTTTTGAGTGTAGTCTAAATTGTTTGGAAAATGTCTCTGCTGACTTTCTTTCCAGATTTCAGAGTTGTTTTCATAGCTACTTAACTTTATAAATAATAATGGGTGGGCGCTTGAGCCACATGCGGCCCACTAAGCTGCTTAGCTCGGCTCTCTACTCTCCTCTCATTTCAGCTTCTCTTTCATCTCTTCTCTATTCCTTCTCCTTCCTTTTATCTGGCCATTGAGATAAAAACATTGCCCAACCTCTTCCCTATGCCATATTATTATAGAATGAGAAGTACAGAATTTTTTGTTTAAATTCGCATCTGGAAAAAGTTATAATACGTAAAAGCCGGAAATTTGGCGTGAATTTAAAATAAGCTATGTAAAAATCTATCGACAGACTGCTTTGATTTTATTTTCTAAATAATAAACTTACTTAACACTAACGGTTGAAAATCAACACTATGATTATGATATTTTAGTCTTCCAAACAGTTTTCAATTTTAAATTTGTTAAGCAGATTAATTTACATTACGACTATAATTGGTTTAATTAAATGTCTAGTACAAATCCTTGGTTTCTTGTGCAATATTTATGACTAAAATATGGTTTTTAATGTTCCCAAATCTTTCTTTTGCACTGTAAAACTTGTATTCAGCTCTTTTTCTGTCTGAATGCGTTTCTGCTTTCTTTCTGATCTTGTTAACTCTGATATATGTTTAAGAGGGTGTCAGAATTTTCAATTCTATATCATAGCGATTTTGTGTCTATCCTGTATTGTGTACAAAATTATACTCGGCTTGGCTCATTGAAACCTTGCCCGCGTTTTTTTCTCTGGATCTCCAGTCATTAGTTTTCTATAATTAGACAATCTCTATTTGATGAAGAGTTTTTGTCCTTTTTTCATTGACTGTTTTATTCTGATCAATCTATCCGATCAGTGACTGCGGGCTTGAGACGCCACCTGTGTGCCTGCTGACCCCCCCCCCCCCGGATACACTGGGTCCCTTCTCTCTCCCTCTCCCTCCCTCTCTTCCTCTTTCCCTCTCCCTCCCTCTCTTCCTCTCTCCCTCTCCCTCTCTCCCTCTCTCCCTCTCCCTCCCTCTCTTCCTCTCTCCCTCTCCCTCCATTCCTCTCTCCCTCTCTCCCTCTCTTCCTCTCTGCCTCTCCCTCCATTCCTCTCTCCCTCTCTCCCTCTCTTCCTCTCTCCCTCTCCCTCTCTTCCTCTCTCCCTCTCCCTCCATTCCTCTCTCCCTCTCTTCCTCTCTCCCTCTCCCTCCATTCCTCTCTCCCTCTCTCCCTCTCTTCCTCTCCCTCCATTCCTCTCTCCCTCTCTCCCTCTCTTCCTCTCTCCCTCTCCCTCTCCCTCTCTCTCCCTCTCCCTCCCTCTCTTCCTCTCTCCTCTCCCTCTCTCCCTCTCTCCCTCTCCCTCCCTCTCTTCCTCTCTCCCTCTCCCTCTCCCTCTCTCCCTCTCCCTCCCTCTCTTCCTCTCTCCCTCTCCCTCCATTCCTCTCTCCCTCTCTCCCTCTCTTCCTCTCTCCCTCTCCCTCCATTCCTCTCTCCCTCTCTCCCTCTCTTCCTCTCTCCCTCTCCCTCCATTCCTCTCTCCCTCTCTCCCTCTCTTCCTCTCTCCCTCTCCCTCTCCCTCTCTCTCCCTCTCCCTCCCTCTCTTCCTCTCTCCCTCTCCCTCTCTCCCTCTCTCCCTCTCCCTCCCTCTCTTCCTCTCTCCCTCTCCCTCTCTCCCTCTCTCCCTCTCCCTCCCTCTCTTCCTCTCTCCCTCTCCCTCCATTCCTCTCTCCCTCTCTCCCTCTCTTCCTCTCTCCCTCTCCCTCCATTCCTCTCTTCCTCTCCCTCTCTTCCTCTCTCCCTCTCCATCCCTCTCTTCCTCTCTCCCTCTCTCTCCCTCTCCACATCTCCTCATTCTTTCTCTCTTCTTCTCCCTCTTCCTCTCTCTTCCTCTCCCACTTTACATGTCAACCTTCTCTCCCCCCTCCATACCTTTTCTCCCCGATCTCCACTATTTATCTCTTCCTCTCTCGGGTCAAAGTCAAATCCCCTTCTTATCTTCGTGTGAGTTATTATTGCAGTATTATCTTTGTAGATGCGACGGGAAATGGGGCCCAGTCCTCCAGGCTGCAATTTAACTGCCGAAAGATTTAGATTCGGGTCAGTGTTGGGGTTTTAAAGAAAGTTTTATGCAGTATTAGTAATAATAATTGATTACACCTGTCCTAATGCGCCAGATATGCAACCGACAGCTCAGCCGCAGCTATTGCGCGGCGCATCTGAAGGCTGCGTACGGCTGTTCAGTCCAAGGACTGGGGGGTCGCCACACACACCCTCAATTACCCCAGCTAATGCTGGCACCCATTTTACAGCTGGGTGAACTGAAGCAATGCAGAGTTAAGTGTCTTGCTCAAGGACACAAATTATTCCGAGTGGGATCGGGAATCGAACCCCCGACCTTTCAATCGTGAGTCAGACGTTCTAACCACTAGGCTACAACCTACAAGCCCGCTGTAGTAATAAAATCCTATTGGATGATTGATTAGGCATCTTTATCTTTATCTACGAGCTACATATGTATTTGATACTGTGTAAAGCAAGACTTGCGTGTGAACATTTAGGTTGAGCAATATTCGAAAATGCTGTTTTTTCAAACTGGATAAACAATTTTAATTGAGTACGCAGTCAGAGCAGTGTGCAATGGCGGAATGAGAGCTCGGCTCACCTGAGATGCTTGATCTCATGCCGCCGCCACCTACGCCACCTATGTTGTTTGCTGTTGTATTCAAACTAAGATCTGTGTTAGTTTAATAAGGTATTGTACGAGTAATCAGTGACGTACGCGTGGAATTTAATTTTAGGGGCGTTTGACAAGATTAGGTCTCTTGGTGGGCGCCCCTGTCTCTTGGTGGGCGCCCCTGTCTCTTTGTGGGCGCCCCTGTCTCTTGGTGGGCGCCCCTGTCTCTTGGTGGGCGCCCCTGTCTCTTGGTTGGCGTCCCTGTCTCTTGGTTGGCGTCCCTGTCTCTTGGTTGGCGTCCCTGTCTCTTGGTTGGCGTCCCTGTCTCTTGGTTGGCGCCCCCTGTCTCTTGGTTGGCGTCCCTGTCTCTTGGTTGGCGCCCCCTGTCTCTTGGTTGTCGTCCCTGTCTCTTGGTTGGCGCCCCCTGTCTCTTGGTGGGCGCCCCTGTCTCTTGGTTGGCGTCCCTGTCTGTTGGTGGGCGCCCCTGTCTCTTGGTTGGCGTCCCTGTCTGTTGGTTGGCGCCCCCGTCTCTTGGTTGGCGCCCCCTGTCTCTTGGTTGGCGTCCCTGTCTCTTGGTTGGCGCCCCCTGTCTCTTGGTGGGCGCCCCTGTCTCTTGGTTGGCGTCCCTGTCTGTTGGTGGGCGCCCCTGTCTCTTGGTTGGCGCCCCCTGTCTCTTGGTGGGCGCCCCTGTCTCTTGGTTGGCGCCCCCTGTCTCTTGGTGGGCGTCCCTGTCTCTTGGTGGGCGCCCCTGTCTCTTGGTTGGCGCCCCCGTCTCTTCGTTGGCGTCCCTGTCTGTTGGTTGGCGCCCCCTGTCTCTTGGTTGGCGTCCCTGTCTGTTGGTTGGCGCCCCCGTCTCTTGGTTGGCGTCCCTGTCTCTTGGTGGGCGCCCCTGTCTCTTGGTTGGCGCCCATGTCTCTTGGTTGGCGTCCCTGTCTGTTGGTGGGCGCCCCTGTCTCTTGGTTGGCGCCCCCTGTCTCTTGGTGGGCGCCCCTGTCTCTTGGTTGGCGCCCCCTGTCTCTTGGTGGGCGTCCCTGTCTCTTGGTGGGCGCCCCTGTCTCTTGGTTGGCGCCCCCGTCTCTTCGTTGGCGTCCCTGTCTGTTGGTTGGCGCCCCCTGTCTCTTGGTTGGCGTCCCTGTCTGTTGGTTGGCGCCCCCGTCTCTTGGTTGGCGTCCCTGTCTCTTGGTGGGCGCCCCTGTCTCTTGGTTGGCGCCCCCGTCTCTTGGTTGGCGTCCCTGTCTGTTGGTTGGCGCCCCCTGTCTCTTGGTTGGCGTCCCTGTCTGTTGGTTGGCGCCCCCGTCTCTTGGTTGGCGTCCCTGTCTGTTGGTTGGCGCCCCCGTCTCTTGGTGGGCGCCCCCTGTCTCTTGGTTGGCGCCCCCGTCTCTTGGTTGGCGTCCCTGTCTGTTGGTTGGCGCCCCCTGTCTCTTGGTTGGCGCTCCCTGTCTCTTGGTTGGCGTCCCTGTCTCTTGGTTGGCGCCCCCTGTCTCTTGGTGGGCGCCCCTGTCTCTTGGTTGGCGTCCCTGTCTGTTGGTGGGCGCCCCTGTCTCTTGGTTGGCGTCCCTGTCTGTTGGTTGGCGCCCCCGTCTCTTGGTTGGCGCCCCCTGTCTCTTGGTTGGCGTCCCTGTCTCTTGGTTGGCGCCCCCTGTCTCTTGGTTGGCGCCCCCGTCTCTTGGTTGGCGTCCCTGTCTGTTGGTGGGCGCCCCTGTCTCTTGGTTGGCGCCCCCTGTCTCTTGGTGGGCGTCCCTGTCTGTTGGTGGGCGCCCCTGTCTCTTGGTTGGCGCCCCCTGTCTGTTGGTTGGCGCCCCCGTCTCTTGGTTGGCGTCCCTGTCTGTTGGTTGGCGACCCCTGTCTCTTGGTGGGCGTCCCTGTCTGTTGGTGGGCGCCCCTGTCTCTTGGTTGGCGTCCCTGTCTGTTGGTTGGCGCCCCCGTCTCTTGGTGGGCGCCCCCTGTCTCTTGGTTGGCGCCCCCGTCTCTTGGTTGGCGTCCCTGTCTGTTGGTTGGCGCCCCCTGTCTCTTGGTTGGCGTCCCTGTCTGTTGGTTGGCGCCCCCGTCTCTTGGTGGGCGCCCCTGTCTCTTGGTGGGCGCCCATGTCTCTTGGTTGGTGCCCCTGTCTCTTGATTGGCGCCCATGTCTCTTGGTTGGCGCCCATGTCTCTTGGTTGGCGCCCCTGTCTCTTGATTGGCGCCCATGTCTCTTGGTTGGCGCCTATGTCTCTTGGTTGGTGCCCCTGTCTCTTGATTGGCGCCCATGTCTCTTGGTTGGCGCCCATGTCTCTTGGTGGGCGCCCCTGTCTCTTGGTTGGCGCCCCTGTCTCTTGATTAGCGTCCTTTACAGTACTCCTGTATCTTAAGACCCGTGGATGCCAAGTCCAAGATGTGTCCAAGTGAGCTTCTATCATACTTTAAGCATGATTGCCAAACTTTCATTTAGTCTCTATAGGGGGTGATGGAGGGGTCGCGACCCTAATGGCCTTTCTCTGCGTGCGCCACTAAGCTTAGTCATTGTATTTATCCGATGAGGTCAGGTGGCCATAAACTGAACTTGCAGGTTGTGAGAAAATCTTAAGGACAAAGGAGAGAAATTTTTGTGTCGGAGTGAGAAACATGGATTTGAGGGGGGCAGGAGTGACAAAAAACGTGTAGGAGAGTGACAAAAACAGATGTAGGGGAGTGACAAAAACAGGTGTAGGGGAGTGACAAAAACAGGTGTGGGGGAGTGACAAAAACAGGTGTAGGGGAGTGACAAAAACAGGTGTAGGGGAGTGACAAAAACAGGTGTAGGGGAGTGACAAAAACAGGTGTAGGGGAGTGACAAAAACAGGTGTAGGGGAGTGACAAAAACAGGTGTGGGGGAGTGACAAAAGCAGGTGTAGGGCAGTGGCATAAAAAGATCTAAGGGGGAGTGACAGAAACAGGTGTAGGGGAGTGACATAAAAAGATCTAAGGGGGAGTGACAGAAACAGGTGTAGGGGGGTGACAAAAAAAACAGGTCTGCTTTTTTGCTTTTTGCTTCCTGAAAAGCCAAATTTTTCGTGGAGTTCTAAATGCAGGTGCAAATTAAATGAAAAATTTAATTAGAAGTTTGATGCCGCTATTGCAATAACAAATCCCTTTTTAAGCGTGAATAGTTTTTGTACGCAAATGTTTCTAAAATTAGAAACAGTTATACGTCTTACAATTTTCAGTAGTAGTCTTTTCTCTGACAATACAGCTGAGTCACACACGGCCTGTTCGCAAATCACTGCTCCGCTACGCCCTAATTAGGTGAAGTGGCTTCGGCATTTACTGTTGGTTGTCCAATTACCCGTCTTAAGCAACCCTACACCTGTTTCGCACTGGCGGCACCCAAATTGACTCTCCTGACACCCAACTTGACTCTCTCCTGACACCCAACTTGTCTCTCTCCTGACACCCAACTTGTCTCTCTCCTGACACCCAGCTTGTCTCTCTCCTGACACCCAGCTTGTCTGTCTTGACACCCAACTTGTCTCTGTCTTGACACCCAACTTGTCTCTCTCCTGACACCCAGCTTGTCTCTCTCCTGACACCCAGCTTGTCTCTGTCTTGACACCCAACTTGTCTCTGTCTTGACACCCAGCTTGTCTCTCTCCTGACACCCAACTTGTCTCTGTCCTGACACCCAACTTGTCTCTGTCCTGACACCCAACTTGTCTCTGTCCTGACACCCAACTTGACTTTCCTGACACCCAACTTGTCTCTCTCCTGACACCCAACTTGCCTCTCTCCTGACACCCAACTTGTCTCTCTCCTGACACCCAACTTGTCTCTCTCCTGACACCCAACTTGACTCTCTCCTGACACCCAACTTGTCTCTCTTCTGACACCAACTTGTCTCTGTCCTGACACCCAGCTTGACTCTCTCCTGACACCCACCTTGCTCTGTCCTGACACCCAACTTGCCTCTCTCCTGACACCCAACTTGTCGCTCTCCTGACACCCAACTTGTCGCTCTTCTGACACCCAACTTGACTCTCTCCTGACACCCAACTTGTCTCTCTTCTGACACCAACTTGTCTCTGTCCTGACACCCAGCTTGACTCTCTCCTGACACCCACCTTGCTCTGTCCTGACACCCAACTTGCCTCTCTCCTGACACCCAACTTGTCGCTCTCCTGACACGCAACTTGTCGCTCTCCTGACACCCAACTTGTCTCTGTCCTGACACCCAACTTGTCTCTGTCCTGACACCCAACTTGTCTCTGTCCTGACACCCAACTTGTCTCTCTCCTGACACCCAACTTGTCTCTGTCCTGACACCCAACTTGTCTCTCTCCTGACACCCAACTTGTCTCTCTCCTGACACCCAACTTGACTTTCCTGACACCCAACTTGTCTCTCTCCTGACACCCAACTTGCCTCTCTCCTGACACCCAACTTGTCTCTCTCCTGACACCCAACTTGTCTCTCTCCTGACACCCAACTTGACTCTCTCCTGACACC
>NIVC01000369.1:100000-140802 GCA_002269645.1 Macrostomum lignano
ACCCGAGGGCCGGATAGAGGGCCGAGGCTTCGCGGGCGCCGCATGTGGAATTTGCCGACCCGTGGTTCAGATTGCTTTATCACTATGGGATTTCCCTCTATATGGTTTCTATGTTTCTATTTTTGGATAGAGGGATACCCACTACCGGCGTGCGATTGGGATTCGTTTAGTCACGTGACTTTTATTACATTTACAATACGAGCTAATTTTAATTACGCGATCTTCCGCGTTTGGTCGCGTGATTAAACTTTTGTGCAACATTTAAAAAATTTAAATTTATAAGTTCAAGGTCTACTATTTTACTAATAAATTAAATTTGGATTATAAAAGTTTCAGCGAACCTGTAACTTTTCACACGAATTTCAGCTCTGCAAGCTTTTGAATTCCTGGACACGCTGGAGTGATCGAAATCGATGAGTTGAGGTGCTCAAGACCCAATTTTATTATTTATAAATTATGCAACTTAAAAAAACACTGGTTGGTTCCAATTGTACTATACGATGAAAAATGGATGAAATTTAATTTGTTAATATTCGCTATTTTTTATGTTTAAACGGCTATAAAAAGTAAGTGTTTTAAATTGCCCATTTTTTTGTCTAAATGCTCTCGACATTCGTTGCTCGTCCGACAACATATACGGTATATACCCTCGTATACAAGTTTCTTAAATGACTCATGCATATAACTTATATTGAAAAGAAGTAACCTACGTTTTAAATAATTTACTTCTCTCAACTTTATTTACTGATCTGATTCATATGCATTCCTTTGTCATCCAATGTCTGCAGTAACAGTATTAGTTCGTTTAAATTACGGACAAAAACCTTAATTTACCATCTTCTTTGTTGTCTCTTTAATATGAACTTTTAGAAAGAAACTATATTTAACAGACTGACAATAAATTTGAACACAAATTAAATTACTGATCATCTATAAATGCATATTATGTACTTTATTTTGCATTCGATATTTTCGATCGACATGTACACATGATGTACTTCGCAGTTTTCAAATTCTCTTCTTTAATGATGAACGAGATGATGGCATTGCGATCCTCTCGCGGCTAGCTACATATGATAGATCTTGCTTTTCGGGCGAAGCAAGCGAGTTTCTCAGCATCCGGGTCTCTAGCAGCACCAGATATTCTCGTGTGGACGACGTCAGGAATTAATTATTGTGGCAAGACCGCCGAGAAGTATATAGCGACGAACTTCTGGTCAGACGCTCGATCGATCTCGATCCGTCGACTCTCAGCAAAATGGTACGAAGTCCCATAGCTGACATCTGGACATCCTGGGAGTAAATAACCAGGCCGACACTCGCCGCAACAAGTACTGCAACCATGAATGCAGGCCGGGAAATACTGATTTCTGAGTTCCTGAAAGTACGCGGTTCTGAGCTACGTAAATGTATATTGCGTGAGACCTGTGTTATACTTTCGGATATCCGTGTCTTGTGTTGTCCGCCCAGATAGTACAAGTACTTTCTGGATCTCCCCCGGATATTCCAAGCATCTTAAAGTAATCCGGCCCGGATATCTCAGGCTGCTTTACGTTCTCCGGGGTGCTTCCAGTCTCCGCCCCCCGGAAGTCACAAGCAGGTTGAAATATATCCGGCCGAAAAACTAAAGGTTTGCTTTGCGATATCCGAATTATTGTGATATGTCCGGGTCAAAAAACGATAATGTAATGTAAAAAATAAAAATAATTTTTGGAACAAAAAGACACTATATAAGTGAACGTGTTTCAAGGATGTAAAATTACTGAGTTAGGAAAATCTTTAAAAGTTTATAAATACTATATATAATTTGGTGAATGAAATATCCTGGTTGTTGATCATTGTCCTTTAAGTTGGTCGCCCCTTTCGGCCCACAAAAAATTTTATATACCAAATCTTCAATAGAACCCTATGCCGCTATAGAAGTTTAGATATAAAAATCAATCCCCATTAAGAACTCCCCACCCTAAAGCCCCCATTCCCCCATATGCCACGGTGGGTGGCTTTGCATGAGCTACTTTTCATTGTAAAAGGGCGGAGTAAAGAGGCCATGAGAGCGCGCTCTTTATTCCCATTTAATATGCCTCGACGTTTAGTGTTTTGATCTTTTCCCTGAATTCATTCTCCGTAAAGAGCACACGCCGCTATTGTTCCGGGTGCCTTTTCTTGCCACAGTTCCGGTTTCTCACTTTTTAGAACAATTGACCGTCTTGGAAGAAGAGGCTTTATAATTTACTTTTCTCTCGAATTTTGCGCTTCAAATTGTCCCTCACTTTGGCCAGTAAGTCTCCGGGAATATTGAACGTAGTCGTTCAATACGAGCTCGACAAAGAACACTTGGTTTAGAGTCGCTTTTGCCATGTTTTGCCTTGGGTTGTCTGGGACTGGAGATTGCAAAGCAAAGTCACACTTGTCTTGCAATCTCCGGCCAGAGACTGCAAGCGCATGGAGATTGCAAAGAATAACACCAAGTATCAGTCAGCAGGTACAATAAAACTCCAAGTTTTTACTATCTACCATTTTATTTTCCACGTCGAATTTCTTGTTACATCTTTTATTCTTTTTTAGAAAATTGCTAGAATACCATACTTGCAAAGAACGTTCGCGATAAAGTATTCGTTAATAATTTAAACGTTATAACAAATTTCTTAACAAAAGTTCAAGGTCAAACATTTATCATTCCCAAATTATAAAAATTAAAATTAGGTGTAAATATAAGTATAGTCTCATTTTCGATAAAATCCTAGCTACACTACAATGCGCACGTGTTCATTAGTGCAGTGATTTGTATTGGCTAATGGGACGGGACTCGGTCGAGGAGTGCTCAGCTTAATTTTTTGATACCTTTTTGGCTTTTTTATAGTTTTTTTAAGCAAAATAAATGAACTAAGCGTATTTCCACTGTTTATAATTGGGCCCAAATGAATCAAGCTAGGCCTAGGACCTAATATAACATTCAATAGAATAAGACTAAGTTTCGAACCAATATTCTCTGCGATTGAATAAATTATAAAGATCAAATTCCCAAGAGGCCTATGGCTATACAGTTAATACTTAGGCCTGCCTAAAGCAAAGGATTGAATACAAACTGATTTTAATGACTGGGCTATATCTACATTTTCCTTTAGCCACAAGCCTACTGCTGAGCTCAAGCCAGTAGTGAAAGGGTTAGTGATCTCTTGGAACAATGTGCAAGTTTATTTAAAATTGCGGGAAAGAGAGGTTTTAGATTTGTCTTCAATTTTAGTATATGCTTTGCTTGCCACAGGGCATAGGTTGGGATGGCAGTTGTTATGCACATGTTGCTATACACCCATGTGCAGTGGGGAGGCCTATTTATAGAAATATCGATAGATAGGCCCTATATAGACCACTATTTTGTTATCATCCCAATGTAAGTTAGAGAGCCTAAGTGTAAATATTTTTTTTAAGTTTTTTCTTTGACAGTATTTTTCTTTTCTTTCTAGGCCCTATGCCTTTTTGCTTTTATTCTATATTTATATTTATATTATATTTATATAGTTATAACTATATTGCAAATTCTTTTTTTTTAAACTTATTCTTTATTAGAATTTGCCTTCTATAATTTCTATATATTGGAAATTTTCAAATCATGGGAACTTCTCTTAAGTCCTTATATATAAATATTTAAATTTTGAATATTTATTTCTAGTTTAATATTATAGGCCCTAGTTCAATAATGTTATATCAACATAACCCTATTTTAAGAAGCTTGAAATTGAGAAATTTCTATCATAGGGGCCTATCTTTTAATACATTGTGTCAAATGAAAAATTTTTGTGTTGGCATACAAACCTGGTGTACAAACAAGGTCTCATTATTTTTTCTGGCATTAAACCCGGCATATACTAATACATGATCCAAACTATTGATTGACCAGTGTTTCTTAGCCTTTTTTCAGGCTATCCTAATTTATTTATTCACTTGCATTATTTTTTAATGTTTGCGACCCCTTTTATAATCTATATAATGCATCATCAAGTATGACATACTCATATATTTCTTAGTGTTGCAACCCCAATAAAATGGTTGTGACCCACAGGTTAAGAACCACTGGCCTATACCACCTTCCTAGGCCCTAACTCATAACTGGTTAACTTATTGTTTATAACTATTAGTGTTATAGATAGTAATATATAATGTATCATGTATCATAATTGTATAGGCCTTAAGTCTAATTAGCCAACAAGAAACTAATAAAGCTAAGCTTAACTTGACAACTTAAAATTTATGATTACTTACTTGAATAAAAATCTAGACTCATTTGAGACTCTAACATGCTTAAAAGTTAGAATACAGAGTTCTTGGAAAACATTTACAAATTATACTCAATATGTTCAATAATTTCAGCATCTATATAATATAAACTATCCTTGACTAAGTTATATATTCTTAATTGGTATTTGTTGCCTATTGTCAATCTATTAAATTTAGTAGATAAAGGCTAAAGTGGTACATAGTAGTTAAGTTTTAACAGTATATATATTCTAATGTGTACTTATTTATAATGAGTCATCCTATAAGCTATTCTAAATTTGCTATCTATAGTACTTATATAGTTTAATGTAGCTTATCAGAGTCTAGCCTAGTTTATTAGATCCAAATTTTATTAAAGATCTTTACTGGACTGATGTTTAATAATTTGATATAACATTTTTCGTTTTTTTGTTTTCAGTAAAAAATTGACAAGCAAAAGAAAAGAAAAGAAAAGAAATTCTCAAGAAATTGTTCCACTGATAAATGAGTGCCAACACTTGTGGCAGCAAAAGCAGCAACAGCAGCAGCCGCCAAGCCAAAGACGCTCTGGCCGCTAAGCTCGAGCAATTGACCAAAGAACTGCATAAAAAGCGGCGGCTTTTGGAAAGAAGCGAAGGACACGCGGCAGCAGCCAACGCAGCCTCTGCCGATGCGGCCACTTCTTCTAAATCTAATCAGGAGAATGACATAATCGATCAAGTAACTGATGACGTCATAATCCCAATGGACACAAGCGGCGATTTGTTTGAAATCAAATGCGATGATAATGACGTCACCATTCGGGATAAAACTGACCCGGGATGCCAGGCTACAGTGCCTGTTAGTTACCATGGCAACCAGCAGGTAGATCCTGTCGATGTTGATGCAGAATCTTGTTTCGCCTGTTGCGAGATACGGGCTCTCAGTTTGGCACCCGGTTGTTATGGCAACCAAGACCAGGGTAGGACTGGAGTCATGTGCGCTACTTCTAGCGAGGAGTTCGGCAGTGTGGTTGTGCTGGACACCGGACCGGACTGCGTGAGCGTGCTGGCCGGTGACCGAGTTCGACAGCTCAGCCTGGGCCGCTGCGTTGTTGCCAAGTGTTGCCGGGCTGTTGCTGGGCGAATCCTGCTGGCTGTAGCTTATCCCCAGGCTGTGGCTCTCATGCTGACAGAGCTGGGCACTTGCGACACTGGCGACCAATCTTGGCCTCATTGGCAGCTGATGGGTGAGCCGCCATAACCAGATCCCCAGATGAAGCTCCCAGATCCCCAGATTAAGCTACCAGCCTCCCAGATCCCCAGATGAAGCTCCCAGCCTCCCAGATCCCCAGATTAAGCTACCAGCCTCTCAGATCCCCAGATTAAGCTACCAGCCTCCCAGATCCCCAGATTAAGCTACCAGCCTCCCAGATCCCCAGATTAAGCTACCAGCCTCTCAGATCCCCAGATTAAGCTACCAGCCTCCCAGATCCCCAGATTAAGCTACCAGCCTCCCAGATCCCCAGATTAAGCTACCAGCCTCCTAGATCCCCAGATGAAGCTCCCAGCCTCCCAGATCCCCAGATTAAGCTCCCAGCCTCCCAGATCCCCAGATGAAGCTCCCAGCCTCCCAGATCCCCAGATTAAGCTCCCAGCCTCCCAGATCCCCAGATTAAGCTACCAGCCTCCCAGATCCCCAGATAAAGCTACTAGCCTCCCAGATCCCCAGATTAAGCTCCCAGCCTACCGGATCCTCAGATGAAGCTACCAGCCTCCCAGATACCAGATGAAGCTACCAGCCTCCCAGATCCCCAGATAAAGCTACCAGCCTCCCAGATCCCCAGATTAAGCTACCACAATACCAGATCCCCAGATTAAGCTACCAGCCTCCTAGATCCCAAGATTAAGCTACCAGCCTCCCAGATCCCCAGATTAAGCTACCAGCCTCCCAGATCCCCAGATTAAGCTACCAGCCTCCCAGATCCCCAGATAAAGCTACTAGCCTCCCAGATCCCCAGATTAAGCTACTAGCCTCCCAGATCCCCAGATTAAGCTACCAGCCTCCCAGATCCCCAGATAAAGCTACTAGCCTCCCAGATCCCCAGATTAAGCTCCCAGCCTCCCAGATCCCCAGATTAAGCTACCAGCCTCCCAGATCCCCAGATTAAGCTACCACAATACCAGATCCCCAGATTAAGCTACTAGCCTCCCAGATCCCCAGATTAAGCTACCAGCCTCCCAGATCCCCAGATAAAGCTACTAGCCTCCCAGATCCCCAGATTAAGCTCCCAGCCTCCCAGATCCCCAGATTAAGCTACCAGCCTCCCAGATCCCCAGATTAAGCTACCACAATACCAGATCCCCAGATTAAGCTTACCAGCCTCCCAGATCCCCAGATTAAGCTTACCAGCCTCCCAGATCCCCAGATTAAGCTACTAGCCTCCCAGATCCCCAGATTAAGCTACCAGCCTCCCAGATCCCCAGATAAAGCTACTAGCCTCCCAGATCCCCAGATTAAGCTCCCAGCCTCCCAGATCCCCAGATTAAGCTACCAGCCTCCCAGATCCCCAGATTAAGCTACCACAATACCAGATCCCCAGATTAAGCTTACCAGCCTCCCAGATCCCCAGATTAAGCTTACCAGCCTCCCAGATCCCCAGATTAAGCTACCACAATACCAGATCCCCAGATTAAGCTACCATAGTTGACAATCCACCATTTGCCCCACCAATCCGCAGGCGCGCTTCCCTGGTCAGGTGGCAGCAGCGTGGATTTTATCCCCACAGCTTCTACAGTTATTTCTGCATCCTCAAGCGGACTCGGCTGGACGCGAACTGCTGCTTGGTTGAGCGAAGACTGTTGAACTGCCAGATCAGCGGTGCGGTGTCGTGCAGAGCCGATGGCATCCAAGGCGATCCCAGCAGGCATAGAGGTGTGAAAATTGCGGGACTCGAGTCCAGCATTGCCTGGCTGTGCTGCCGCTGCCATCAAATCCACTGCTGCCTGACTGCGCCAGCTGAAGTCCAGTCAGTGCCGGACACAGTTATTAATATTTATTGCGAAGAATTCGGTAGTGAGCAGCAGGTTGCTGACTGCTGTCTCATTTGGTGCGAGTTCAGACTCAAGGACCGATTGTTGCTATGCCACTTGCTGTCGGCTGACAACAGCGAAGTCTTGTTGCTGTGCTCAAAAATCAGTACTGATCATAAATCATTACCGTCTGGCACCTGTCTAATCAGCCGGTTCCGCTTGAGCCGCGAGTCTGAGCCGCTGCATCGGTGGGCAGATGTGGTTTGTCTCCGACCTGGCCGACTCTTGGCCATAGACAGCGGCAGACTGCATCGGTTGGAGTACGGCAGCTGGGGCTTCCAGTCCGCCTGTCTGTCCGATTGCTGCAGCTGGAGACTGGCGTCTCAGCTCCATCGGTTGCTGGTTAACCATTGCCCGATGCAGCTGTGCCTGCTGCCGTGTGCTTCGGATGACAGCGGCTTGTGTCTCTGCATTGACTGACTGCAGCTGTTGTTCAAGTGCTCAGTAAGCCTGAGTTGGTTAAACTGTGCTCAATAAGCCTGAGTTGGTTAAACTGTGCTCAGTAAGACTGAGTTGGTTAAACTGTGCTCAGTAAGACTGAGTTGGTTAAACTGTGCTCAGTAAGACTGAGTTGGTTGAATTGTGCTTAATAAGCTTGGGTTGATTAAACTGTGCTCACAATTTGTGACTCTGAGTCGGTATCGATTTTTTAATCAGAATTGAATCTGGAGAGAGTGCAGAAATTCGGATTCAATTCATATTAAAGGACAAGGATGATGGCACGGCAACTCTGCAATTATGGGATTAAGGACAATGAAATTGGGATTTTTAGGGCACTGTTGACGGAGAAATGCTTATAAGTAGTATGTATGCAGTATGCTTATTTACTTGGATGTCTTTGATAAATTTATAACAAATTTTTCGTTCTGCATTTTTTATTCTAAAAATAACCCTGCTTTGTGTGCTCTGTTTTGTTTTATTTACGGTAAAATTTATTAACGTTCTTGTAAACTTGAATATGAGTGCACTTGTACTTTAAAGTTACAGTCGCATTTTCCAATGGAAAAGAAATTGCATTTTCTTAATAGTTACAGCATGTGCATAAATTATCAAATTTCAGATACACGGTGTTTATTTCTGCTGAAATTATTAAAAAATTAGCAGACTTGAGTTTATTCCGCGTTAAAGTTTAAAAGTTTGGTTTGTCTTAATTTGAACTTGATTTCGATTTTTTAAGAAACGTATCTACGAAAAGGGCCACCAACTTGGTGCAGTCCAAAGCAGGTGCACGACTCTCTGAGATGGAGTGCATGAGCATTGAGCAGAATCCAACCGAGATTCAGGCAGCCCCATCATGCTCAAAGTCGCCTGACCTGTTTGAAGTTCTCGCGGGTGTCAGTCAAAATGCCGCAGGACAGAAGCCTTGGTTGGGGGGTGGAAATAATTGATTGGGTCATGGAGAAATTTAACAAAGCCAAAAAGTTGTCTTACACTCCTGTCTACTAACTTAAAGTACTTTTAACCGTTGCAACACTTTAGCACATTGACAGAACTACGAAAACTTAGAATTGCAGAAACGCAAACAGAAACAATAGCATAGCCGATCCATGTCATGCCCCCCTCCGGAGAAAAGCCTTCATAGATTATACATGTAACAACGAATATAAACTGGGTAAAGCGTCTGGGAGCCTGAACACGTGGCTCTGATCTGAACTTAAAGTAGTCTGTGACACAACATAGTGAGTTATTAAACTGGTTCATTGGGATAGCTACGTGTCAGATTCTATGGCCTGTAGCGGTCGGGTTCCATTCGAATTCGTTCGCTCCTCCGTGTCGGTATGGCCTGTGCAGCCTGTGGCTCCGGTTCAGCCGGTCTCTGACCTTCCACATCCGTCTCATCGGTTTCTTCATCAGAAAAAGTGCGAGGCGCGAGTTGATTGTTGCTGACCAAGCGTAGTGCATTGTCCGCTAGCAACCAGGAGGTGTTCTGTCCCTGGGTCATCAGAAATTCTGCATCTCTGGTGGGAGTGTCCGCTTTGCCTTGTAGCCAACGAGGTCGCCTTGCTGGAAGGTTGAAACTACCGGGACGCGCAGCCGACGACCAAAGACCAGTTCAGCGGGCGTCGAACCATGCACGCGCGTTGGATGAATTGCGATGGTGGAGAAGGACTTTCTGCAGAAAGGCGGTGAAATCGGAGTGGGTTAGTCGCTGGGTCCAGCTTGCAAAGCCCTTTTTACAGTCTGAACGGCTCTTTCAGCTGTGCCATTCGACTGCGGCGAGTAGGGGGTGTTTCCATTTTTTGCGCTCCATTAGCCCGAAGCCAGGACTTCACTACATTGGCTGCGGACCTGTCCGGTGAAGGAAATCCTTCGATCCAACCCGAGTATGCGCGTCAACCACAATTAGCAGATTTCCTGCTTCTTGTACGAATGCCCAGTCAATGTGAACCCTCTGGAATGATATTGTTGCGGGTGGCCAGTGATCCCTCATTTTCAATAGGCGTGGCTGCAGTCAATTGCAGACGGAACACTGGTGCACGAACTGCTCGACGTCCTTCTGCATGCCGGGCCACCAGCACGATAGCGAAAGAAGGCTATAGGCTGCAGCCACGCCTGAGTGGGTGTCGTGGATGGCATTAAAGGCCTATATCCGAAGACGCAGAGGGATAAAAACTCGTCGACGCATGTACAGTAGTCCGTTCTCGAGCGTCAGGCACTCCGAAATCTTCTTGAAAGGTAACAGCCTCTGAACAGCCTTTCCAATCACCTGAGCGAATTCGGCTCAAAATTCTCGGCATGAGGGGATCGCCAGCCAACTCTGAAGCAATGCGGGTGGAGTCGATAGTCGAAGTTTCAAAGGTGACGCAGTTAATTGCCTGAGCTGTTTCGGGGGGTTCTTTGTCTTGCTTGCCGTTCAGAAAAGACAGCCGAGACAGAGCGTCGGCATTAGGAATTTTTGAGCCTGGGATGTATTTGATTTCGAAATTAAACTGCATCAGCGAAAGTGCCCATCTGCTTATTCTCGCCGAGGTGCCGGTAGGAATGCTGCCACCATAGAGCCGGAGCAGCGGCTGATGGTCAGTGTGGATCTCAAACTTTCAACCTTGTAGGTAATGCTTCAAACGAAAGACAGCCCAGACAATGGCCTCCGATAGAGTCCTGGAAATATAAATTACAGGGTGACCCTCCTGAGTCAGGACACCGGCAAGAGCCCCTTTGGATGCATCGGTGGTCAAAGTCGCTTCCTTATCAAGACTGTATGGCTGAACGACCGGCCGAGAAGAGAGCTCTTTTTTAGGTTGGTCAAATGCACGTTGGCATTCGTCGGTCCACACGAAGGCGGCGCCTGACTTACGCAGCTTGTTAAGTGGAGCGACCTTTGATGAGAACTCTGGGATCAGGCGCCCAAAGAAGTTAACGAGTCTGAGAAACTGCTCATTCTCCTTTTTGGATGTCGGCGAAGCAAATTGGCGCACTTTCTCAACCAACCGATCGTTTGGCCATATGCCAACGGCGGAAACCTTAAAGCCGAGGAAAGAGATCTCGTCACTCATATTGATGCATTTGCTCTCATTGATCGTGACCTTCTTTTCCAGCAGCCGAGTCTCCTGGTAAATCAGAATGCCTTTGAGATCGGCCAAAATGCTCTCCATCGCTCTTTGAAATAAAAAGGATGCATTTTTCATCCCCATTTGAAGACGCGTGACGCGATATAGGCCCCGGGATGTGTTGATGTTGGACAATTCCTCCTTATCCAGAGCGATTTGCCAATACGCCGATCTCAGATCTATCTTTGCAAACTTTTTTGCATTTTCAGTTTAGAGAACAGAATATGGTAAGACTCTGACTTGATCTATTTGTTTACATGTACTTTATAGTCCGCACACATGCGTAGCAAACCGTCTGATTTTTTCACCCAAACTACCGGCGAAGCGTTACTCACAGGACCTTCGATGCGCTCGATGACGCCCAGCTGTTGTAGCCGGTAGAGCTCCGCGTTAATCTTCTCCTCTAGCGCAAGTGGCACGGGCCGAGCTCTGCAGAACTGGGGTTGCGCTCCGTCAATCAGCTCCATTCGCGCCGTGATGCCTTTGATTCTTTGAGTGTGCATTCAGTTTAAACCACACTCTGCTACCCATAATAGTCTCAAAAGTTTTTCGCCACCAAATCCGGTCCAAATAAAAGCAGAAATGCGGTTTTATTCTCATTTTCCTGCTCAAAACAGCGGCGCCCCGCTGAGGTGGCTGAGCAGCCCTCATGCCCCGCCACTGTCCCAGTTCAATGCAATGCGAAGCCACTGCAAACACTTATTTATGTACATTGCACAGTGCACTGAGTGAGCACAGACTCAAGTGGCTGCTAGCATCATTGATGCAGCATCAGATGTTCAAAAGAGATGCACAGAATGGCTGATGCTCGTTTGAACTCACTTTTGTGCAGATGAAGCAACCAGCCGCAACTTTCAGCCTCCAGGTGAGCAGATTGCTCAGCTGTCCACAGACTTCTCTGCGTCTCTCCGAGCTCGAGTCTCCCCCGTTGCCATGGCAACTGGAGCAGCTCTGCAGCGTCTGTGCAGTTAAGGGCTCTGCACATCTCCTGCTCACTGCGTGAGGGGCCGAGCCGTGAGGCAGCCTCAGACCTCATGACACTCTGCAAGCCCTTTGAAAACAATGGCCAGCTTCACTGCATGCCTGCTTCATCAGCTCTGCCCTCCCCACACTGTTGTGTGCATTGAACTGAGTGAGGCTCAGAAATGATGCTGCGAAATATTAAAATATGATATGGGACACAGCAGGTCACGGCAAGTCAGGACACAGCAGGTCACGGCAAGTCAGGACACAGCGGGTCACGGCAAGTCAGGACACAGCGGGTCACGGCAAGTCAGGACACAGCGGGTCACGGCAAGTCAGGACACAGCGGGTCACGGCAAGTCAGGACACAGCAGGTCACGGCAAGTCAGGACACAGCAGGTCACGGCAAGTCAGGACACAGCGGGTCACGGCAAGTCAGGACACAGCAGGTCACGGCAAGTCAGGACACAGCAGGTCACGGCAAGTCAGGACACAGCGGGTCACGGCAAGTCAGGACACAGCAGGTCACGGCAAGTCAGGACACAGCGGGTCACGGCAAGTCAGGACACAGCGGGTCACGGCAAGTCAGGACACTGCGGGTCACGGCAAGTCAGGACACAGCGGGTCACGGCAAGTCAGGACACAGCGGGTCACGGCAAGTCAGGACACAGCGGGTCACGGCAAGTCAGGACACAGCGGGTCACGGCAAGTCAGGACACAGCGGGTCACGGCAAGTCAGGACACAGCGGGTCACGGCAAGTCAGGACACAGCGGGTCACGGCAAGTCAGGACACAGCGGGTCACGGCAAGTCAGGACACAGCGGGTCACGGCAAGTCAGGACACAGCGGGTCACGGCAAGTCAGGACACAGCGGGTCACGGCAAGTCAGGACACAGCGGGTCACGGCAAGTCAGGACACAGCAGGTCACGGCAAGTCAGGACACAGCGGGTCACGGCAAGTCAGGACACAGCGGGTCACGGCAAGTCAGGACACAGCAGGTCACGGCAAGTCAGGACACAGCGGGTCACGGCAAGTCAGGACAGCTCCAACAGTTGCTAATAAAAAGTCAGTCCAAAAATCAAATACAAAAATCAGTGCCGGAAAAAGCGCCAAACCGGTGGCTGAAAAATGTGAAAAATTCTCGGCAACAGAAAATCTGGAGTAGGCATTGAGCAGTCTGAGCAGATTGGGGAAATTGTGATTGGCTTTGTGCCAGTTTCAAAATCAGCATTGATCAGCTTAAAACTGAAATGGCACTTGAGTCAGCTCAAAAATATCTCTTTTATTGAAAGGAGCAACTAGTAAAACAACCCGCAGTCAAATAACTAAAATTTAAATTTCGAATCGCAACCGAATAAACAAAACTGTGATTGGATAATTGTTATCAATTAGATCCGGGCATCGGTTAGCAGCAGGATGATCGATAGACAAAACGATAATAAATTCAAATCTGAGCAGTTCGAGCAAACAAAACATGACAAAAACAAAAGATGAACTCGTAATTTGATAAACAAAAAGGCATTGGATAAACAAAGATAGCCATTGGATTAAATTAAAAGGACAAAAGGATAACAAAAAGGCAATTGGATAAACAAAAATGTCAAAGATAAGAGAAAGGGCAATGAGATGAAAAAAGGGCGATCAGATAAACAAAAATGGCAAACATATAAACAAAACGGAAATCGAATGAACAAAAAGGCAATCAGATAAACAAAAAGGGCAATCGGATAAACAAAAAGGGCAATCGGATAAACAAAAAGGGCAATCGGATAAACAAAAAGGGGCAATCAGATAAACAAAACGAGCAATCAGATAAACAAAAAGGGCAATCGGATAAACAAAAAGGGCAATCGGATAAACAAAAAGGGGCAATCAGATAAACAAAACGAGCAATCAGATAAACAAAAAGGGCAATCGGATAAACAAAAAGGGCAATCGGATAAACAAAAAGGGGCAATCAGATAAACAAAACGAGCAATCAGATAAACAAAAAGGGCAATCGGATAAACAAAAAGGGCAATCGGATAAACAAAAAGGGGCAATCAGATAAACAAAACGAGCAATCAGATAAACAAAAAGGGCAATCGGATAAACAAAAACAGAAAATGTCAGTAAGCAAAACCGCCCGCTTAAAGAGTCGCACCGCTCCTTCACAGCCCATCGCTCTCGCAGTCACGATGAGGCACTCGAACCCCGTCAGCGCCCTGCTCAGAAGCGGCGATGATGCTGGGCGGGAAGTGCGCTGTGGGAGCGAATGAGGGAGGCAGCTGCTGACTGCCCCAACCAACATACCGAACACCCAATAATTTCTAATCCGAAACCTCTCTTCCCAAACAAAACACCTGCAGGTCTGAGATCAGCGATCAGATTCGACACCCAACCCGCAAGCCCCCTTGCCCTCCCATTGCGGCAGCTGCTTCTAATTCAGCTCTCACGCAACAGAATGACGGGCCAGCTGGACTTCAAAATGCTTCACGGATTTTCTGAACTCCCAGTAGTGCGTTTCTGACTGCTTTTTAGAGAACAGAACTGAGAGAATGCGAGTCCCAGGGTATCGAGATTCACCATGTCACTTCCGGCTTTGCGGCCTGCTTTTGCATTACAGACAGCTTATCGACAAAAGATTGAACTATGGGTGGCGCCATGAGGAGATTTCAGGAGCTGCCCTGACAAATTCGTGACGCCCTCGCTTGACTGCGGCGCTGCTGAGAATTTCCGAGCGCCGATCATCAAAGCGCAATGAATTTTCGCCCAAAACGATTTTCAGTATTTTCAGTGTCAGGCAGCAGTTCTCAGTCAGGACTCACCCAGCTGAGGCGGCAGTCGACGCTGAGCTGCCAGCGGGAGGCCGAGAGGCTTCGAGCTGCGGCTGCGTGGAGGAAATCCATTGCCGCTTTGCTGACCGGTCTGTGTAGCACTGCCGACTCTTAACAACATCAGCCGGTGTTTTGCCCTTGTTGTTCTTCAATCTGAACATTTCGACTCCGATTTGGTCAAAAATGAACTGAAGAGAGTCGACTGGCTGCCACATAGCGGCCAAATGGACGGCCGTGTCACCGAATTCGTCAGAAACTGTGAGACAGTCGCTGCCGGCCTCATTCACCAGCCACTTCAGATTTGAATTGTTAGACTTCTCAGCAGCAAAGTGAAATGCTGTTCTGTCACACAATCCTCCCTTCAGCCGAAAGCAGTCAGTTCCGATCTGTCTCTTGATCCACTCCAGCGACTCGATGCCCTGATGCTGAGCGGCCAAATGGACGGCCGTGTAAAATTGTTTGTCTTGAACTGTGAGACAGTCGCTGCCGAGCTCCTTCACCAGCCACTTCAGACAAGAGTTGCTTTCTCTGTTCATAGCGGCAAAGTGAGCGACTGTCGGTCCCGATCCATCGACAATTTCCAAGCAGTTGCTGCCTCCCTTCTCTTTAACCAGCTCCATCCAAGATTCGTCCTGATACAGGGCTGCTAAGTGCACTGGAGTTTGAAACCAATTATTTTTAAAGTCCAGATAGCCGGGCAATTTGTCAATCAGCAGCTCCAGGCATGACGAACTCACCGGCTTGCAGGCCACGTGATGGACCAGCGGCATTCTGCGAAGCTCTTTATAGGGAAATGTTTGCTGGTCAAAGCCGCCCACCTCCAGCTCGATGTTGCTGCCGACCTCATCGCACAGTTTTATCAGTCTTATGCTGTCTCCAGCCTCCAGCGCCGCTCTCAGATTCCGCTCCATCTCTGTTGCCATGGCTACACTGCTTCTCCTAGCAGCGCTTCTCTGCCGATCTGCTGTCTGCCGCAGCTGTTCCACACGGCTTCAAACTGAGTGCTTTGCTCTTCTTCAAGCGAATTTGCCTGCCAGCTCAGCAGCAGCAGCAAAAGTCCCGCTGTCACGGACTGAAATCTCTGAGCTCTCCCTGTGCAGAGAAATTTGTTTAAATGGACTGAGGCCGATTCTCTTCTCTGACCCAGCGGCTGTGTTTGAGGCCTGATTGGGTGCCAGGGGGTCCGGCAGCTGCTCTGCTCAGCGGGGTGAGAGATGCAGGAGCAGTGAGATGCTGCGAGCTCTGCTGAGTTAAACAATGAGAGCTGACTGTGGCTGCGTGCTCGGCATAGCAAGTGCAGGGCAGGGGTGAAGGGGCGGCAGCTGAGACACAAGGGGAGAGATGGAGAGGGGAGGGAGGGCAGGGCTGAGGCTAGGAAGCCAAGCAGAGCTCTCTGACGATTTTCAATTTAGTTTGCAGCTGCGAGGCAAATATTTTGAAGAAAAATGCTTTTGACTGAAGATTTTTCTATTGCTGAACTCAAATGGAGGGCGAATGACCGCTTAGGTTTGCCAGCGACACTTGACATCAGTATCTAACAGGTGACATCAGTATCTAACAGGAGACATCAGTATCTAACAGGTGACATCAGTATCTAACAGGAGACATCAGTATCTAACAGGTGACATCAGTATCTAACAGGTGACATCAGTATCTAACAGTTTGCATTTGCTGACGTTGCCAACAAACCCACTAATTTAACTAGGCTCACCCGCCTGCCGGAACTCGCGAGGCCACGAGGCCAGGTAGTCAAACAGTCTGTCGGCTTCGCTGCCTGGTGATCGGCGAATCCACTCCATGGAGGCCTCGCTGAGACCCTCGGGGAACTGGCTGGGCGGAGCCTCGGAGCAGCGGGAGGAGATCAGAGTGAAGTGGAGAGGCACCGGTGCAGCTGGGAGTTTCCGTTCCGGACTTCCAGCTGAGCTCTGATGGCTTGCGGCACTTTTTGTATGCGGTTGCTGGGGTGCAGGTGGGCTGGGGTCACTTTTGGTATGCGGTTGCTGGGGTGCAGGTGGGCTGGGGTCACTTTTGGTATGCGGTTGCTGGGGTGCAGGTGGGCTGGGGTCACTTTTGGTATGCGGTTGCTGGGGTGCAGGTGGGCTGGGGTCACTTTTCCTAGTTGCGATCTGAACCAGGCAACTAGGAAGCTATTGGATCGAGAATTACCAAAACAGACAGTCAGAGAGACCTGAGGATCAGAGGCACTGAATCGGAGACCTGGCAGTGCAGGTCAAGAAAAAATCATGTATCCGGCCGCCATGCAGTCGCTTTAAGTACAGCGGAATAGGGGAACCAAAAATTAATTTTGTTGAGTACAGCATCAGTTTGGCATAGTCTGCCAATCACATTTGTTTTGCCGCTTTAAACTAATCGATCTATGAATTGTCAATTGTTAATTTTTCTAAAGAACCAGCTGATTCACACATCTAATGAGGACCCACTTTTTTCCAAATCTCACGCTCGTACATGGGTTCCAAACTTGTTAGCCTACTAACAGCAGGGTACGGGCATTTTTATTCTTTTTATGAAATTTTCATAGAATTCATACTAGTAGGATTTGTGTAGCTATATGATTTTGCCATACTTGTAGTCATTACGTAGGAGCGGTTTTCGCTACTTTATTGGGGTCATAAATCATTGTTTGTGAGCATGTCTGACAGTCACCTGCGCTTCACTCAGTGTTGAGGCTGGCGCCAGATGGTCTGAGAGAATGCGGGCGATAGCTTTTTTTCTTATCATTTTTGACAGGCTATCAGATTTATGAGGTCAGGGCCTATTGTTCTTGTTCACTCAAGCGTGTGACAGCTTTGACAGCTATGCGTTTTACCCCTTAAAAGTACTTTTGGGATTAGCGATTAGCGATTTCTCTTCATTATCTTCACTTTCTACTTAATAAGAGCTTTCTAATGTATATTTTTTCATTAATTTCTGTCATTCCTACGCGAAAGGTCATAAATCATTATGTAGCGATTTTGAGTGATTTATGACTGCGCCTGGCGTATTTTAATGGCCCCGAGGGAACTGATAGGATCTTCTGGTCATCTGAGTTTGGGTAGCAAAAAGCTCAGCCAATCAGAAAATTCGACGTCAGTTAAAACCAATCGGCTCAGCCAATCATGCAGCGTCGAGGTGTTCCATTATAACAAATTGCGGTCCAGTTGGCGGCTATTTAAACAGGTGTTTTTGGCCCGCTCGGACCTCAACTTGCTCGGGCCCAGTACGCAACTACTGATTGCCGGAGCTTGACCGTCGTCTCTTGATCCCCGGATCGCGACTTCCCCCATCATCATCAAGGACGAATCGCCCCTGTCGTCAGCAGCAAACATCAAGGTTAAGATCATCACCTGCTAGCTATCTGCGAAGATTGTGACATCAGCATCATCCCGGGTCTACAGCTGCGAAGCACTAAGCCGATTCGGTCACTGTGGATTACCTGGTCTCCGGCTGTTGAGTTTCTGATTGGTTGAGTGAGAGGCTACCTAGACTTGCTTGATTGGGTGATTCCTTATCTGTCCCCTGTTTCAGTAGCTGGATTAGACGCACACTTTTGCTCATTTTGTTCAGCAGTGCTGTTATTGAGGCAGAAATCACTTAATAATACTGCTAGTAGTCTGAAACTCCAATTCAATCTGAAGTGTGAAGTGATTTAAGGAGAAGGTTAAATCTGAGTTATTTTTATCGGTTTTGTTTCTTTGTTTGCCGATGGCTCAGATGAGTAGCTAAGCTAGTAGGCGCCGGTCACAGTGGACCAATGGCAAGGCAGTTCTCAGTCGATCAATCTATCAAATCAGTTAGCGAAGCTGCCAGGAGTGCAGAATCGGCGCCAGAGATGTACTTTGTGCACTCTAGGGTAGCCAAGCGGCTCGGGTAATGAATCACGCGGTCTCTGATGTTCGAGTTAGTCTATCATCAGCGCTATGAGAGGCTAGTTGGCGCGTTGAAGGCCATAAATACATTCCTCGTATTTAGCAATGTAATAGTACATGTAGCTACCCCATAGTCTCGCCACTGCAAGAATCCCCTGCACAAGTCCCCTCTGTACCTGCATGGCCAATGCGATCTAGTCCCAGCAGTGTCCCTTATCATCGGCTATGACTTCGAGATTGACAGCAAAAAGACACTAGTTGGCAGGTAAGTGCAAAGTCCCTTCTAGTCGGAAGCCTGATTTCGAAAGTTCCGGTGTGGTGAGCCAGGACACACGGGCTGATGGCAGCGGGTTAGTTAATCTGCGGATTAGCTGATCTCTACCTTCAAAATTCTCCCTGCTTGTCTCTCGCTGTCCCTCTCTTAGCTATAGGACCTAGACTGCTCGCCACACGATCAAGCTACCATGGGGCTGACCATCTGACAGGAGTGGGGGCCAGGACTCTAATTGATTTATTTCTGAGACCTGAGGCCCGAAGGCTTCCCGAAAAGGGCCAAAAAGGCCGAAACCCATCACAAATACGTTACTAAGCAGCGAAATTGTTTAAAATGAAACCTGCCTCACGACGTTAAATGGATCTGATATTAAAACACAATATTAGAACGAAAACTGATCAAATTTTAAGTCCTGCGTGTTGAATTGCAAACGCATTTCTTTCTCATCGTCTACCACATTGGCTGTGCACAAGTCTCTGGCGTTGTAAAATTAAAAAATAAATAATATATATGCAATCATAATGTGAATGATGTCAACGGTTTGCTTGCATAAATATCTAATCTATCTATAATGTCAATGTCAAATCTATCCATAATCACGTTTTAAATCACCAAGTCAAGAATTATAAAGACTTTTGTCAATATGCTTCAATAACAAGCTATAGTAAAAATAATAAGCAGTCTTAACTCGTCTTGATTACAATTTCCTCATTCTTTATGTTGCGCATGCTTTCCTTCAACCGAGCTATCCCGTCTTTCATTCTCACTATATCCACGCGCTTGACCTCCTCGAATCTTACTTTTTTAGAAGATTGCTCTTCAATAAGTTGGCTTGTTCATCCTCAAATATTGTCGAGATGGCGATTACTGCGCTTGCAACGTCTTTAGTACTAATTTTTTAATAGTGTTAAGAATTTTGCTGGACTGCTTAGCTTTGGAGGCCATTATCGTATCCATAGGCGTAGGAACGTTTCAAAAAGTGGGGGGGGGCAGGTTCAGTGATTTTTTTAATATGAATATGATGACTAAAAATGTACAATATCATGTACCGATTATTTTCAGAATCCGCATTGTCAGCACTCATTTTATAAAGTGCCGCAGGCACCCATTTTAGCGCCGCAGGCACTCATTTTAGCACGGCAGGCACTCATTTTGGCACCGCAGGCACTTGTTTTAGCACCGCAGGCACTCATTTTAGCACGGCAGGCACTCATTTTGGCACCGCAGGCACCCATTTTAGCACCGCAGGCACCCATTTTAGCACGGCAGGCACTCATTTTAGCACCGCAGGCACTCATTTTAGCACCGCAGGCACTCATTTTAGCACGGCAGGCACTCATTTTGGCACCGCAGGCACCCATTTTAGCACGGCAGGCACTCATTTTAGCACGGCAGGCACTCATTTTGGCACCGCAGGCACTTGTTTTAGCACCGCAGGCACTCATTTTGGCACCACAGGCACCCATTTTAGCACGGCAGGCACTCATTTTAGCACCGCAGGCACTCATTTTAGCACCGCAGGCACCCATTTTAGCACGGCAGGCACTCATTTTAGCACCGCAGGCACTCATTTTAGCACGGCAGGCACTCATTTTGGCACCGCAGGCACTCATTTTAGCACCGCAGGCACTCATTTTAGCGCCGCAGGCACTCATTTTAGCGCCGCAGGCACTCATTTTAGCGCCGCAGGCACTCATTTTAGCGCCGCAGGCACTCATTTTAGCGCCGCAGGCACTCATTTTAGCACGGCAGGCACTCATTTTGGCACCGCAGGCACTCATTTTAGCACCGCAGGCACCCATTTTAGCACGGCAGGCACTCATTTTAGCACCGCAGGCACTCATTTTAGCACGGCAGGCACTCATTTTGGCACCGCAGGCACTCATTTTAGCACCGCAGGCACTCATTTTAGCGCCGCAGGCACTCATTTTAGCGCCGCAGGCACTCATTTTAGCGCCGCAGGCACTCATTTTAGCGCCGCAGGCACTCATTTTAGCGCCGCAGGCACTCATTTTAGCACGGCAGGCACTCATTTTGGCACCGCAGGCACCCATTTTAGCACGGCAGGCACTCATTTTAGCACGGCAGGCACTCATTTTGGCACCGCAGGCACTTGTTTTAGCACCGCAGGCACTCATTTTGGCACCGCAGGCACCCATTTTAGCACGGCAGGCACTCATTTTAGCACCGCAGGCACTCATTTTAGCACCGCAGGCACCCATTTTAGCACGGCAGGCACTCATTTTAGCACCGCAGGCACTCATTTTAGCACGGCAGGCACTCATTTTGGCACCGCAGGCACTCATTTTAGCACCGCAGGCACTCATTTTAGCGCCGCAGGCACTCATTTTAGCGCCGCAGGCACTCATTTTAGCGCCGCAGGCACTCATTTTAGCGCCGCAGGCACTCATTTTAGCGCCGCAGGCACTCATTTTAGCGCCGCAGGCACTCATTTTAGCGCCGCAGGCACTCATTTTAGCGCCGCAGGCACTCATTTTAGCGCCGCAGGCATTCATTTTAGCGCCGCAGGCACTCATTTTAGCGCCGCAGGCACTCATTTTGGTGCTGAAGGCGCTCATTTTTGTCGCCCTGCAGCAAAATGCATTTATGCAAAGCAGCAAAAACAAAAAATAAGCAAGAAATCTACATTTTACATGTAAATTGTGGTGGGGCCAGATAATGGCTCCCCATTTTAAAAAGTGGGGGGCCATGGCCCCACTGCCCCCCCCCCGTTCCTACGCCTATGATCGTATCGATTAGCGCGAGAATTAGAGCGAGGTGAGGCGAGGCTAGACTGGTTGTGTATTATTGCCATGGAAATATCGTGAATTAACCGTCCAAAAATCCTTCGGTATGAGTGGTGATAGCTGATTTTAGATGTAAGCACATTATGTGTCACTATATTTTAGTAGATGTTGATCTAAGGGCAAAGGGTATTTTTTGCCAGAAGTCCTGTCTTGCCTACTACTTGAAACTGTGGAAACTTGTTAATGTCAATTATATTTTTACTCTTAATTGTTTTTCACTTAAACGTGTTTGATCGCAAATAAATGAATGAAAAATGAATCAATGAATGAAACGACTGATAACAATGAAGTTTATTTTAAAAGAACAGGGATTTGGTAGCGTTATATTAATGAGACTCGGAGCAAGGCGTATTCCGAGCCATACAGGAACAAGCCATATAGACGTATCTTAGTAGTAGCTTAACAATGCGCATATCCACCCTGCGTACAATAAAAACTCAAACAAATAATAAAAATAGCAGATTAAATGTTATTATCAGAGGGGATCGAAGTCAGCAATTTTTATAATGGGGGGGGGAAGTCAGCAATTTTCAAATAACAGTCGAATAGATGTTGAAAACCTTACTCAATTATTGTACGTGCGATACAAATTGATACAGTAAATTTTACTCTTGAATCAAGTAAACAACACTTCAATTGTCAAATATTCTAAAAATCAGGAATGAAATTTACTCCTCTGGTCTTTCAGAGTATGTTGGTGGTGGCGGGCCATACTGGTGCTGCTGCTGCAGCTGCTGCTGCTCAGAGCGAAGATCAGAGAGAAGCTCACTCAGCTCCTGCAGGACTCGATTCTGATACGAGTAGTCGAGCAGTGGCTGGTGCTGGTTCTCCGTGATGTTGCGCAATATTTGTTCCAGCTTCTGCAGTATGCGATTATACAACATCCTCACCTCCTCCAGCAACAAACGGTTCGGATCCTGACGGCCCTCTTGCTGCTCCTGCTGCAGCAGAACAGAATTGGAATCGCTTTGACTTTGCAGTTGTTGCATTGCGTCTTTAATCTCAATCAGCTGCTCCTGCAGTTTATTGAACTGGTTCTGCTGTTCGTCAGACCTGAAATGGTCGGTACAGCGGCACATTATGATGAAACAGATGAGAAAAGGATTTTCTGTACCTGCATCTAACAACTTCTCTACTTCTACACTAGGCCCAGAACGTGCAATCATCACTTATTTCAACTTCCTGTGGCGGATCTGACGGATAGAAAGATAATTGAATCGTTAGTTTGCGGAGAAATCGCAATCCCAATCACCTTATCACCTGCATGACTCGCCACCGAAACAAACATATCCTGATCGATGTATCATTGTATTGTGCAAGAGCTGTGAGAAAAGACATTTTATTTTCTGCTATTATTTAGATATTTCCCACTGGTACACCCGGTCATAATCGAAATCCGCCTCCCCTCTCAACCAAATCCTGGTTGTGCACCTGAGCTGCCCTGGCAATGTGGGAATAATCATGGCTTCAATTGCAGAAATTTTCGAGGCACTCAAAGCAAGCTATGCCGACATATTGAGTTCTGGTTGAGCAGCAATCTAGCCACGGCTGTTTTTGCCATAGACAATCGTTGTCACGCACTGCGACCGCTGATTCTTTGCATCAATTGTTTTTCTGTTTGACGACGTTTTGATTAAAAATGTGAATAATGATCGTCAAATTGCTAAACAATGTGCCATTGCTCCATTTTTGTAGAGATATAACTATGCTGATCTTATCATAGGACAGACTGACTGACTCACTCACTCACACACACACACACATTCTCATTCCTTCTCTTACTCATTCCGGTGCTGCTGTTGCAGTTCTTTTACACTGACGCTCAGCTCCGCCATCTTTTGGCCAATTTTCTCCAAATTGCTGCTCGCCGCCGAAACAATATGTCCCTGCCGCTTCTGCTGATCCTGTAGTTGATCGATTTTAACTGCTAACTGCGCTTGATTTTGCTGCACGGAGTCCACATCCCATATGATTCGAGTTGATTGCTGCTGCAGCTCTTCGAGCCTCGTCAATATTTCTCTCAGCAGCCCGTCTGTATTCCGATTTTCCTGTTGCGGCGGCTGCTGCGGCTGCAGGTGCCCTACCTCCCAAATTTCCTGTTGCGGCAGCTGCTGCAGCTGCGGATGCTGCTCCGATTGGCCTTCTTCCAGCGCGCCATAATTGGCGGTCTTCGAACTCAGCTGCTCTTCCTCTGGCAGCGTCACATCCTGCTCCTGCGGCTTCTTTGTTTTACCGAGTCCTTTTTCTACCGTCTGAATCGCGTCATCTTCCTGCTGTTGGCTATTGCTAGCCATTGTGAGCTGTGGTCTGTGGTTAGTGGCCGCTGCTTTCAGTTACCACATGGTTACCACATATATAACCCATATTATATGTACGTGTGTGTGAGCTTGAGAAAGAGGGGTGAAGAGAGGCGATGGGGTGTGAGCTGACACTATACCAGCGAAAATAAATAGCGTGTACAAAGTGGAAGAGGCGGGAGGGGTGAGGAGGGCCTGCAATACCACCTCTATCCATGTCATGCGTCTTTTCACATAGCCCAGACTGCACTCCCTCCGCCTTATCGATTTTATTCTGCGCGACAGGAATAGGGGAGAGAGGAGAGAGGAATGAGCGCTGTCATTCAAACCCAAGCGGCATTTAGGCTCTTGTTTATATCAAGAGTAGTTTACAGTAGTTTACACCCAAGCAACAGGTATACGCGCGTAAAACGCGAACGAAAACGCGCGTTTTATGCGCGTAATACGCGCGTACCTGTTGCTTGGGCAGTAGTTTACAGTAGTTTTCACAGTAGTTTACAGTGGTTTACAGTAGTTTACAGTAGTTTACAGAATTTCACAAGCCCTAAATTTCATAACGCCAAAAAGCACTATGGAGATACGATTTGGGGCTTGTAAAATGTTGTATCTCCTTAGTGCTTTTTACGAGCGTATAGGCGTTGTGAAAGTACGGGTTAATGAAATTTCGAGCTTGTGAAAGTTTGTGTCTTGCGACGTTGTGAAGTTTAGGTTTTGTGAAAGCGACCCCCCCGTTATATTCATATTTGGTATTTGTTTCTGGTGTCAATCTATGAAATTTGGTAGATAAGGCTAAAGTGGTGCAAATGACAGTATTAATTAGCGGTATATATATTGTCCCTTTATAAAAGTCACATTTTAAACTATTTTGTGTTTTCTGCATAATATTAATAATTTATTGAAGCTTACCAGGGCTTAGTCTAGTTTATTACGTCAATATTTTACTACATGTAATTTGGCGGCTTGCAAAACAAAGCGAGTCTTGAAGAAAACGGTTGCCTTTATGTTTGATTGTACCCGTGGACTAAATAGAGTAGTAAAATTGGTGTCATGGACTCAAAGTCATTAAGGCTAGCCGCCACACAGCTCCCCCCAGCACCAAGCTACTTGCCAAAGTGTAATGGCCGACACTTCCGATGTGGCTGTCGGCGACGCTGAATAATTGTTGGCGGCGCTGCTGGCTGTGTCTTATCCGTGTGCTCGGCTGGCTGCTGAAGTGGCGAGTCTGTAACTCTCCAACCGGTGTGAGGCGAAACGATACTGACTGGTGCCCGCCTGGGTCGACCTCGAGAGAGTAGCGCCGGCTGTGGAATGGGATCAGCAGTGTTCAACAGCGCTGGCTTTACCCTGTCCACGCTAACTCGATCTTTTCGGGTGCCTAGATCAAACAGAAAGGCTTTGGCTTCCCGCTCAATGACCTTGAATGGCCCATCATACGGTCTTTGCAACGCCGTGCAGTGACCGTCTCGACGGACGAATACGAACGTGCAGGTATCGAGGGCCGCGGGCCAAGCAGATGGACGGCTGCCGTGGTGCGACGTTGGCACCGGCCGAAAAGCCTGCACTGCTCTGCGCACTTGCGACAGGAACTGGTCGTAGCCCAGAGTGTCGGGTGGGCTGGGCAGTAGACACTCTCCGGGTAAGCTGATGGTGGCCCGTACACCAACTCTGCGGATAATGCTGGCAGATCTTCCTTGGGAGCCGTGCGGATGCCGAGAAGCACCCAGGGCAGCTCGTTTTGATCCAAGTCGGTCTGGATAAGCGCGCCATCAATGAAGCCTTTAATTGCCGATGAAAGCGCTCGACTAGCCCATTCGACTGCGGGTGAAAAGCCGTTGTCTGGTGCAGCTGCATTCTGAGTAGCCGGGAGCAGTTCGTCCACAGCTGCGAAGTGAATTGCGAGCCCTTGTCTGATGTAATGTCAATTGGCACGCCAAAGCGGGCGACCCAATGGGAAATAAAAGCTGATGCACAGGCTGCTGCTGAAGTATCCGTCATTGGAATTGCCTCTGACCACCGAGTGAAGCGGTCCACGATGGTAAACAGGTGAGTGAAACCCTGTGACTGCGGCAGCGGTCCTACCAGATCCACGTGGACATGGGCAAAGCGCTGTCCGGGGACCCGGATGCCTTCGATGGGTGCGGTGACGTATCGATGGACTTTGGCTGTGTGGCAAGCGACACAGGTCCGGGCTCACTGGGTGACGTCCCGGTTCATTTTTCCCACACAAATTTTTCGGCCACCAAATGGCGCGTGCTGCGAACCGATGGGTGCTCGAGGCCGTGAATTGCGTCAAAAACAGCGCGGAGAAACTCCGCAGGCACGAGAGGGCGCGACCGACCGATAGAGGTGTCGCACAGCAACACCAGCCCGGGGCTGATCTCCACTCGCGCCAGCTGAATGCTGCTGCCTGTGTGAGTCACTGGGACCGCCTGTTGCGCCCTCGCTATCTTCTCGAAGTTCACACCCGGGGGCCACTGCGACCGAACTGCGGCCGCCGTACACCGAGAAAGCGCGCCGCTGCAGGGTTTTCTTTGCCCGCAATGTGCTGGATATCCGTTGTGAACTCAGATATGTAAGCTAAGTGTCGCTGCTGCCTGGCTGACCATGGATCCGAGATTTTTGACATAGCTGCGACCAGCGGCTTATGGTCTGTGAAAGCTGTGAAAACCCGACATTCTAGAAAGTAGCGAAAGTGCTGGACAGCCATGTACAAGGCTAGCAACTCGCGGAAGAAAGCCAGCAGGCCGATCGGCGCCTTTGGCAGTGGATGCGCCAGCATTGCCGCACCTGCCAGGGCCTGCTTAGCATTGTTGAATGCGGCCGTCAGCTCGGGTGTCCAACGGACCAATTTGCCTTTTATAGCAGTAGCCTCATGAATGGGGCCCAGTAGCTGGGCGGCTCGAGGCACAAAGCGGTGGTAGAAGTTTACCATGCCGGCGAACTCCTGCAGGCCCTTGACGGTTGTGGGCAGTGCAAAACGAGCGACAGCGTCAACTTTTGAGGGCAGCGGCACGGCTCCCTGAGCGCTGGTTCGATGGCCGAGGAAATCAATTTCGCTGCGGCCGAACTGGCACTTCGCGGGGTTGACTAGAAAACCATTGCTAGCCATGCGTTGGAACAGCTTTCGCAAGTGCTCCAAGTGCTGATCCGGGTTGTGACTGGCCACTAGGAAGTCGTCAATGTAAGCAAATACAAAATCCAAGTCTTGGCAAACAGAGTCTACTAGGAGCTGGAAAGCCTGGACCGCGTTTTTTAACCCAAAATGCATCCGCAGGAATTCAAAAAGGCCAAACGGGGTGACTACAGCTGTCTTTGGAACATCTGTAGGCGTCACTGGCACCTGATGGTATTCACGGACGAGGTCGATTTTTGAAAAAACTGAGCATCCAGCCAGTCGCGCTGAGAAATCCTGAATGTGCGGCACTGGATAGCGATCTGGCACAGTGATACTACGAGCTATCATTTAGGCGCCTGAAATCGCCACACGGTCGCCAGCCACCCGAAGACTTGGGCACCATGTGCAAGGGCGATGACCAAGGGCTGTTTGACCTGCGCACGATGCCGAGCTGCTCCAGGAGTCGGAATTCTTCTTTGGCCACCGCCAGCTTGTCCGGTGGCAGGCGGCGGGGGTGGGCATGGACCGGCGGGCCGCTCGTCGGGATGTGGTGTTCGACCCCGTGGCGCGGCTGGGCTCGGCGGAAACTCAGGGCAGGGAAATCTGCTAGCAGCTGGCAATATGGGTCCGCAACAGCGGCTGCGGAAAGCTGCAAACCAGGGCCGGCTCCGTTCAAAAGGTTGACGCTCGCCAGGGATTGGGCGTCGAGCAGGCGTCGCTGCGGCAGGTCCACCAGCAACCCGTGGTGCCGGAGGAAATCTGCGCCGATTAGTGGTCGGGAAACCGCTGCCAGAAGGAAAGGCCACGAGCAGCGCCAGATGCCAAGATCCAGAGTGAGCTGGCGTGTGCCGAAAGTCTCGATTTTTACTGCCGTTGGCTGCATAGAGCGGTGGTCCTTGGCGCTTTAGTCGGGCGTCTGTTAAGGCTACTGGGAAAATACTGACCTCAATGCCTGTGTCCACTAGAAAGCGCCGGCCTGACTGTACATCCGGGATGAGGAGTAGACTGCTGTCGCCGGCCGCTGAGCTGTTAACTGACGGCCGGCCTGCTCGTTCCCCTGAAACTTGCATGGTGCTTCGCATCGTCTAGCTTTCGCGCCGAACTTCTTGTGGTAGTAACAAAGCCTTTGGCTTCCCCGGCGCGACCTTGGGGTGGCTGAGTCCTGCTAAAGCGATTAGTTCCGCTCTGACGTGCGACTGCGATCACAGGAAGGTCGGGCTGCTGAACTTCTGCAACCATTGGATGCGGTCGGCTGGCCCAGAGCTAGTCGGCGAGGAGCGCCACTGCTCGCGGGTCTTTAAAATAAGCGGAGACTAACGCCATGCGGATGTCCACCGGAAGCTGCTGGCCGAAAAGCTCTTCGAAAAGCAGGCACGACAACTGGTCGCCCAGCAGAGCCAACATTTCGTTCATTAGTTCGGACGGCCGCCGATCGCCGAGGCCAGCTATGTTGAGCAACCGGTTGGCCCGCTGTTGTCGCGACAAACTAAAAGTGCCAAGAAGGCGAGCTTTCAGCTGCAGGTACTTGCCCGTGTTGGGAGGGCTCTCAAGCACGTCTAGGAGTCGCTCGGTAGACTGTTGATCAAGTGCTGCGACCAGGTAGTGGTATTTGCTCTCGTCCTGTGTAATGCAAGTCAGGACACAGCGGGTCACGGCAAGTCAGGACACAGCGGGTCACGGCAAGTCAGGACACAGCGGGTCACGGCAAGTCAGGACACAGCGGGTCACGGCAAGTCAGGACACAGCGGGTCACGGCAAGTCAGGACACAGCGGGTCACGGCAAGCCAAACGGTGGCTGTATATTTAACTGAGAACTCTTGAGTAAGCACTGGACTTCCTGCTTCAACAGTTGCTAATAAAAAGTCAGTCCAAAAATCAAATACAAAAATCTGTGCTGGAAAAAGCGCCAAACCCAGGGGCTGAAAATGTGAAAAATTCTCGGCAACAGAAATCTGGATTAGGCATTGAGCGGTCTGAGCAGATTGGGGAATTGTGATTGGCTCTGCGCCAGAGTTTGAAAATCAACATTGATCAACTTAAAAATGAAACAGCACTCGAGTCAGCACAAAAATGTCTCATCAATTGGCAGGAGCAACCGGTAAAACAAACCCGGCAGTCAAATCAAGACTAATCAAGACAATTGACGACAAAACAATAAGTTCAAACTCTGAGCAATTCGAACAAACAAAGAAGGCGGATAAACAAAACAAAACAATTGATTAAAAATATGCAATCAGATAAATAAAAGGGCTATCGGATAAACAAAAAGGGGAAACAGGATAAGCAAAAACAGACAATGTCAGCAAGCGAAAATGACAGCTTCAAAAGCCGCTCCGCTCCCTCACAGTCCATCGCTCTCGCAGTCACGATGAGGCACTCAGGAAGCTGTGCCGCAGCAGCTCCGCGGTGTCCGCTCGCTTCCTCGGGTCATAGTCTACGCACCTGAGGTAGAAGTCCTTCAGGCCGGCTGAGAACCCGTCCGCAATCCGAGGCATCTCCCTCCCTGCGCACCTCAGGACGCCGATCCTGCTTTGCGGAACGTTCGCGTCAGGAGGCTGCATGGCCGTCAGCTCATACACGGTGCAGCCGAAGGCCCACACGTCGGTCTTGGCTGAGTACGGAATCGAGTTTTCCTCGCCTATGAACAGCTCGGGCGCCATGAAGTAGGGGGTGCCTTTGGGATCGACGCCTGTGCTCAGGCCGCAGGTGCCGACGATCTCCTTGGCGAGACCGAAGTCGATCAGCTTGATGACGCCCTCGTTGGTAAGCATCACGTTCTTGCAGTTTAAATCCCGGTGCAAGATGGCGCTCTCCGGCTGGCAGTGCAGGAAGTTCAGGCTTGAGCAGATCTGCAGGTGAAGCGGTTTTGGGCAGTCCTGAGAGTGCACCTATCCATTCTAGATTCCACCCTTACTGATCCCACACTGATCCCACACTGATCCCACAATTCCAGAGAACCCAGAGACGCACCTGTCTGGAGAAGTCCCTGACCTCGGATTCCTCGAACGGCTTGTTCTGACGCTGCATCAGCTCAAAGAGGCTGTGACCCGAGACCAGCTCGGTGAAGATGTACAGCCCATCCGACTTCTGCTCGCACTTGAGGAACTGCACAATGTTGGGATGCGAGAGTCGCTTGAGGATCACAACTTCCATTAGAAGTTTTTTCTTCAGTTCCTCAGTATTTTTTCCTTGTTTAGCTTGGCTCAGGGGCAGCACCTTGACAGCCACCGTCTGGTTGCGGTCTGTGAGAGTCTTGTACCCCTTGCCGAATCCAAGGACGACTTAAGTAGAAGGACGGGAAACCTCGTTTCTTAGAAAATTTTTGAAGGCACTTTTTCCCGAAAAAATACACTACGGAGATAGGAAATTTTCATTTTTTCAGCACAAAAATTGCTATTACTTTTGATAGGAGGCAGATCCAGTGCTCATCTTTTGATATGTTGTGCCTTTTTTATTGCTTTATCGATATTTATAAAGCTTTTCGTTCAGAAAATTAGGATTATATGTCAATTTTTTATTCTACGTACATTTCCTGTATCTGAAAATCACAAAAATGCATGACACAGCTCCAATATTTGCTTTTATGAACCTGTTTTATCATCTCTGATACGAATATTTGCTAAACAGTCAGTTAAGAATGATAAAATATACTTCTAAAACCAAAGAGCCGAGCCGTGGCATTCTAATGTATTTCAATCACAAGACACGTAAAAATATACGGAGAATAAAAAATTTACATAGAATCCTAATTTTCTGAACTAAAAGCTTTATAAATATCGATAGAGCAATAAAAAAGGCACAACATATCAAAAGATGAGCACTGGATCTGCCTCCTATCAAAAGTAATAGCAATTTTTGTGCTGAAAAAATGAAAATTTCCTATCTCCGTAGTGTATTTTTTCGGGAAAAAGTGCCTTCAAAAATTTTCTAAGAAACGAGGTTTCCCGTCCTTCTACTTAAGTCGTCCTTGGCCGAATCCACCACGGCCGATGAGCTGCTTTTGTTGTCTTGCAGGATGAAGTCCCAGTCGGTGAAGCTGGGGTCCAGCTGCTTCTTGGCGCTGAAACATGAGGTGAAGGAATTCGATGAGTTTTGTGTTGCTTGGGGCTTTCTGAGTACTTTGGAGTCACTCAGCCTTCTGCGTCACCACCCTTCTGCGTCACTGCACCCTTCTGCATCACCGCCCTTCTGCGTCACCACCCTTCTGCATCACCACCCTTCTGCGTCACCACCCTTCTGTGTCACCACCCTTCTGTGTCACCACCCTTCTGCGTCACCACCCTTCTGTGTCACCACCCTTCTGCATCACCACCCTTCTGTGTCACCACCCTTCTGCATCACCACCCTTCTGCATCACCACCCTTCTGCGTCACCACCCTTCTGCGTCACCACCCTTCTGCATCAACACCCTTCTGTGTCACCACCCTTCTGTGTCACCACCCTTCTGCATCACCACCCTTCTGCATCACCACCCTTCTGTGTCACCACCCTTCTGCATCACCACCCTTCTGCATCACCACCCTTCTGCGTCACCACCCTTCTGTGTCACCACCCTTCTGTGTCACCACCCTTCTGTGTCACCACCCTTCTGCGTCACCACCCTTCTGTGTCACCACCCTTCTGCATCACCACCCTTCTGTGTCACCACCCTTCTGCATCACCACCCTTCTGCGTCACCACCCTTCTGCGTCACCACCCTTCTGCATCAACACCCTTCTGTGTCACCACCCTTCTGTGTCACCACCCTTCTGCATCACCACCCTTCTGCATCACCACCCTTCTGTGTCACCACCCTTCTGTGTCACCACCCTTCTGCATCACCACCCTTCTGCGTCACCACCCTTCTGCGTCACCACCCTTCTGCATCAACACCCTTCTGTGTCACCACCCTTCTGTGTCACCACCCTTCTGCATCACCACCCTTCTGCATCACCACCCTTCTGTGTCACCACCCTTCTGCATCACCACCCTTCTGCATCACCACCCTTCTGCGTCACCACCCTTCTGTGTCACCACCCTTCTGTGTCACCACCCTTCTGCATCACCACCCTTCTGCATCACCACCCTTCTGTGTCACCACCCTTCTGCATCACCACCCTTCTGCGTCACCACCCTTCTGTGTCACCACCCTTCTGTGTCACCACCCTTCTGCATCACCACCCTTCTGCATCACCACCCTTCTGTGTCACCACCCTTCTGCATCACCACCCTTCTGCGTCACCACCCTTCTGCATCACCACCCTTCTGTGTCACCACCCTTCTGCATCACCACCCTTCTGCGTCACCACCCTTCTGCATCACCACCCTTCTGTGTCACCACCCTTCTGCATCACCACCCTTCTGCATCAACACCCTTCTGTGTCACCACCCTTCTGTGTCACCACCCTTCTGCATCACCACCCTTCTGCATCACCACCCTTCTGTGTCACCACCCTTCTGCATCACCACCCTTCTGCATCACCACCCTTCTGCGTCACCACCCTTCTGTGTCACCACCCTTCTGTGTCACCACCCTTCTGCATCACCACCCTTCTGCATCACCACCCTTCTGTGTCACCACCCTTCTGCATCACCACCCTTCTGCGTCACCACCCTTCTGCATCACCACCCTTCTGTGTCACCACCCTTCTGCATCACCACCCTTCTGCGTCACCACCCTTCTGCATCACCACCCTTCTGTGTCACCACCCTTCTGCATCACCACCCTTCTGCATCACCACCCTTCCGCGTCACCACCCTTCTGCATCACCACCCTTCTGCGTCACCACCCTTCTGCATCACCACCCTTCTGCATCACCACCCTTCTGCGTCACCACCCTTCTGCATCACTGCACCCTTTTGCATCACCACCCTTCTGCGTCACCACCCTTCTGCGTCACCACCTTTTTGCGTCACCACCCTTCTGCATCACCACCCTTCTGCGTCACCACCCTTCTGCATCACTGCACCCTTCTGCATCACCACCCTTCTGCATCACCACCCTTCTGTGTCACCACCCTTCTGCATCACCACCCTTCTGCATCACCACCCTTCTGCGTCACCACCCTTCTGCATCACCACCCTTCTGCGTCACCACCCTTCTGCATCACCACCCTTCTGCATCACCACCCTTCTGCGTCACCACCCTTCTGCATCACTGCACCCTTCTGCATCACCACCCTTCTGCGTCACCACCCTTCTGCGTCACCACCTTTTTGCGTCACCACCCTTCTGCATCACCACCCTTCTGCATCACCACCCTTCTGCATCACCACCCTTCTGCATCAACACCCTTCTGTGTCACCACCCTTCTGTGTCACCACCCTTCTGCATCACCACCCTTCTGCATCACCACCCTTCTGTGTCACCACCCTTCTGCATCACCACCCTTCTGCATCACCACCCTTCTGCGTCACCACCCTTCTGTGTCACCACCCTTCTGTGTCACCACCCTTCTGCATCACCACCCTTCTGCATCACCACCCTTCTGTGTCACCACCCTTCTGCATCACCACCCTTCTGCGTCACCACCCTTCTGCATCACCACCCTTCTGTGTCACCACCCTTCTGCATCACCACCCTTCTGCGTCACCACCCTTCTGCATCACCACCCTTCTGTGTCACCACCCTTCTGCATCACCACCCTTCTGCATCACCACCCTTCCGCGTCACCACCCTTCTGCATCACCACCCTTCTGCGTCACCACCCTTCTGCATCACCACCCTTCTGCATCACCACCCTTCTGCGTCACCACCCTTCTGCATCACTGCACCCTTCTGCATCACCACCCTTCTGCGTCACCACCCTTCTGCGTCACCACCTTTTTGCGTCACCACCCTTCTGCATCACCACCCTTCTGCGTCACCACCCTTCTGCATCACTGCACCCTTCTGCATCACCACCCTTCTGCATCACCACCCTTCTGTGTCACCACCCTTCTGCATCACCACCCTTCTGCATCACCACCCTTCTGCGTCACCACCCTTCTGCATCACCACCCTTCTGCGTCACCACCCTTCTGCATCACCACCCTTCTGCATCACCACCCTTCTGCGTCACCACCCTTCTGCATCACTGCACCCTTCTGCATCACCACCCTTCTGCGTCACCACCCTTCTGCGTCACCACCTTTTTGCGTCACCACCCTTCTGCATCACCACCCTTCTGCATCACCACCCTTCTGCATCACCACCCTTCTGCGTCACCACCCTTCTGTGTCACCACCCTTCTGCGTCACCACCCTTCTGCATCACTGCACCCTTCTGCATCACCACCCTTCTGCGTCACCACCCTTCTGCGTCACCACCTTTTTGCGTCACTGCCACCTCATGCTCTTTTGAGCTCAGAACGGAGAAAATGCGAGTCCCAGGATATTGAGTATCACCGTGTCACTTCCGGCTTTGCTAGTTTTTGCATTACAGGTGGCTTATCGCCAATGAGTCATCTCAGCCAATCAAGCAGTTTTATACAAAAAGTCGAAGAGTTTCACAATCGTTAAATATTGATGGGTCACCATGACGACAGGCACTTAAACTGTCTTTGTGCTAAAGTCCTTCATTGTAGGCTAGATTAGCCATCCATACTATTCCTTCATGGTAGCTCCTCCTGCAAATTGATCTGTGGATGGGGGTCGGGGCGCTAATTATAGGGAGGGTGGGGCGCTTTGGGGAGGGTGGAGGTGCCATGAGGAGCTGCCGTAACAAATTCGTGACGCCCTCGCTTGGCTGTGGCGCTGCTGAGAATTTCAATGACTTTTCGCCAACAATATTCCCAGTAGGCAGCAGTTCAGGCAGCAGTTCTCAGTCAGGACTCACCCAGCTGAAATCCAGGCCCGCTTTGCTGACTGGTCTGTGCGGCACCAATAAATCTCATCAGCCGGTGTTTCGCCCTTGTTGTTCTTCAAGCTGAACATTTCGGCTCCGATTTGGTCAAAAATGAGCTGAAGAGAGTCGACTGGCTGCCACAGAGCAGCCAAATGGACGGCCGTGTCACCGTCTTTATCAGGAGCTGTGAGACAGTCGCTGCTGAGCTCCTTCACCAGCCACTTCAGACAAGAGTTGCTTTTTCTGTTCATAGCGGCAAAGTGAGCGACTGTCTTTCCCTTTCGATAGACAATTCTCATGCAGCCTCTGCCTCCCTTCTCTTTAACCAGCTCCATCCAAGACTCGTCCTGATGCAGGGCTGCCAAGTGCACTGGAGTCTCACCATCACCCCTATCATTTCTTTGTGTCAGACAGTCGGGTCCGAATCTGTCAATCAGCAGCTCCAGACACGACGAACTCACCGGCTTGCAGGCCACGTGATGGGCCAGCGGCATTTTGCAAATCCGTTCAAAGGGATAGTCTTGTGTGTCAAAGCCGCCCACCTCCAGCTCGATGTTGCTGCCGACCTTGCCGCACAGTCGCTGCAGCTTCCTGCTGTCTCCAGCTTCCGGCGCCGCTCTCAGCTTCCGCTGTATCTCTGTTGCCATGTCTACACTGCTTCTCCTAGCAGCGCTTCTCTGCCGATCTGCTGTCTGTTCCACACGGCTTCAAACTGGGTGCTTTGCTCTTCTTCAAGCGAATTTGCCTGCCAGCTCAGCAGCAGCAGCAAAAGTCCCGCTGTCACGGACTGAAATCTCTGAGCTCTCCCTGTGTTTAAATGGACTGAGGCCGATTCTCTGCTTTATCTTCAAGATCAGCTATATGGGTTAGTTCGACTTTGGCGCACTTGTAGGGAGACAGAGGGCAGTGTTAAATGATAGGACAGTCGATATGTCGATGTGGGGCAGCATCGCTGTACGATAAGCGGAGTTCAAAATAAGATAAGCGGGAGAGTAGCTTTATACAAAAATTCCTCACACCCCCTATTTTTTCATGCGAAAATCAATAGGTCGTCCATGTTTAGGAGAAAGATTGCCTAATTTTTTCGTATCGTACGATTGTTATTTGCGTTTTCCAGTCTTATATGTGTAGATTTGTTTTAGGGGTAAGAAAAGGCTTGGCCACTGCGCGGCCTTGAGCGCCAATATATATATTTAGAAATCGATATTTGCGTGGGGTGGAGTTGCGCCTGATATACTCGTACAAGAAGCGTGCAAGCTGATTGGCTGCAGAACGACGGGGGCAGGCATTGTACACTTGAGGGTCAGAGAGTTAAACGGCGTACGGCCAACATCCTTCCCCAAGCGGATAAAAGTTAGGAAATACGAGCATTAGTTTCGAATATAAATACGAGCATTAGTTTCGAATATAAATATGAGCATTAGTTTTGAATATAAATACGAGCATTAGTTTCGAATATAAATATGAGCATTAGTTTTGAATATAAATACGAGCATTAGTTTCGAATATAAATACGAGCATTTGTTTCGAATATAAATACGAGCATTAGTTTCGAATATAAATACGAGCATTTGTTTCGAATATAAATACGAGCATTAGTTTCGAATATAAATACGAGCATTAGTTTCGAATATAAATACGAGCATTAGTTTCGAATATAAATACGAGCATTATTTGCAAATATTTGGCCTTTGAAGCAAAAGCAAAAAGCTATGCAGCTGAAGATTAAAAAATAAAACGAGACCGGCAGGGACACCCCTTTACCAAAAATATGGAGCGCACAGTTTGCTTGTAAAATTTAAAAGATCAGTCAGTTTCTCGCAAAGTCAGTCAATTAGCTCAGTGGTTTAAACTCATTGGTCGGCTTTTACACACACGTGGGTGAGCCCGCAGCGCGATGGACTCGGGTGACTTCGGCCTGCCTTCGGTTGGTGGCGGCGTGGGCGGCGGTGGCGGGAAGTCGGTCGTCGGCAGGCACTTGAGGTCTGTGATGTGGCGCATGCAGGACTCGTGCGCTCTGCGCAGGATGAGGGAGTCGCCTTTAACCTCCTCGACGACCCACGGCTCTGGCTCGAAGGGTGTCTGCATTTTGGAGGCAGGGCGCCGCCTGCGCGGCACCGAGTCGCCTGCCATGACGTTGTGGCTGGCGGCTCTTCGGCGCTCATCTGCATGGCGCGCCATCCGTTGTTTGGCGGCGCTGTCGTGAGCCCTGACCGCGGCCAAAGTGCTGGGCACTCGGCTGCGCTGCCGCATGCTGGGGATGCAGTCTTGCACCTGTCGCTGGAACATCAGCTCCGCAGGGGTGGCTCCAGTGCTGCTGTGCGGCGTGTTGCGGTAGGCATCCAGCCAGTCTTCTAGTGCGGCCCGCCAGTCGGATTTCTCGATGCTTGCGATGCGGATGATCTTGTTAATCGAGCGGTTGATGCGTTCGGTGACTCCATTTGCTGCCAGGTGGTACGGAGTGATGGAGCGGTGCTGCACGCCGTTGCTGCGGAGGAAGTCGTAGAAGGCTTGCGAGCTGAACGGGAGGGCAGGGCTGAGGCTGGAAGCCAAGCAGAGCTCTCTGAAGATTTTCAATTCAGTTTGCAGTTGCATGGCAAATATTTTGCAGAAAATGCTTATGACTGAGGACTTTTCTGTTGCTGAACTTGAAATAGATGGAGAATGGTCACTTGGGTTTGCCACTGACACTTGGCATCAGTGTCTAACGGGTGGCATCAGTATCTAACAGGTGACATATCAATATCTAACAGGTGACATCAGTATCTAACAGGTGAAATATCAATATCTAACAGGTGACATATCAATATCTAACAGGTGACATCAGTATCTAATAGGTGACATCAGTATCTAACAGGTGATATCAGTATCTTACATGTGACATCAGTATCTAACAGGTGACATCAGTATCTAACAGATGACATCAGTATCTAACAGGTGACATATCAATATCTAACAGGTGACATCAGTATCTAACAGTTGACATATCAATATCTAACAGTTGACATCAATATCTAACAGTTGACATCAATATCTAACAGGTGACATCAGTATCTAACAGGTGACATCAGTATCTAACAGTTGACATCAGTATCTAACAGGTGACATCAATATCTAACAGTTGACATCAGTACCTAACAGTTGACATCAGTACCTAACAGTTGACATCAGTATCTAACAGGTGACATCAGTATCTAACAGTTGACATTAGTATCAAATAGTCAACACTTGCTGACATCGCTAACAAACCCACTTATTTAACTTAGACTCCAAACTTAAAGATACAATTAAACGTGCATTTCAGTTATTAAATAAAAAAATCATACACAAAAGTTTTTCTTTAGGGCAGTTCTGGCGAGTGCCCGGCTTCTTCAGAATTTGGTGCAGACGCTCCGCCTGGCTCGGCTCGCCCGCCTGCCGGAACTCGCTCTCTGCCGAGGCCATGGTTGTCCAACAGGCTGTCGGCTTCGCTGAGACTTTTAGGGAACTGGCGGGGCCTCGGAGCAGCAGGAGGAGATCTGAGTGAGATCGGTGAGGCACCGGTGCAGCTGGGAGTGATGGCTTGTGGCACTTTTGGCATGCGGTGCTGATCGAGGTGCAGGTGGGCTGGGGACACTTCTGACATGCGGTTGCTGGGGTGCAGGTGGGCTGGGGACACTTCTGACATGCGGTTGCTGGGGTGCAGGTGGGCTGGGGACACTTCTGACATGCGGTTGCTGGGGTGCAGGTGGGCTGGGGACACTTCTGACATATCATGCGGTTGCTGGGGTGCAGGTGGGCTGGGGACACTTCTGACATGCGGTTGCTGGGGTGCAGGTGGGCTGGGGACACTTCTGACATATCAAGCGGTTGCTGGGGTGCAGGTGGGCTGGGGACACTTCTGGACAATTGTGGATCAGCTAGATTTAGCTGTTTCCGCTACCGCTGAGCGAGCACTCGACGTACTGATGCACGCAAGGCACAGCCTGGAAAATCGACATGTACGTTCCACAAACACCATGCCACGGACTACTTAAGAAAACGATGTACGTGATGGGTTTCGACCTTCGGGCCCCTTGTTCGGGAAGCCTTCGGGCCTCAGGCCTCAGAAATAAATCAATTAGAGTCCTGGCCCCCCACTCCTGTCAGATGGTCAGCCCCATGGTAGCTTGATCGTGTGGCGAGCAGTCTAGGTCCTATAGCTAAGAGAGGGACAGAGAGAGACGAGCAGGGAGAATTTTGAAGGTAGAAATTAGCTAATCCGCAGATCAACTAACTTGCTGCCACCAGCCCGTGCGCCCTGACTCACCACACCGGGGCTCTCGAAATCGGGCTTCTGACTAGAAGGGGCTTTGCACTTACCTGCCAACTAGTGTCTTTTTGCTGTCAATCTCGAAGTCATAGCCGATGGTAAGGGACACTGCTGGACTAGATCGCATTGGCCATGCAGGTACAGAGGGGACTTGTGCAGGGGATTCTTGCAGTCGAGTCTATGGGGTAGCTACATGTACTATTACATTGCTAAATACGAAGATATGTACTTTTGGCCTTCAACGCGCCAACTAGCCTCTCATAGCGCTGATGATAGACTAACTCGAACATCAGAGACCGCGTGATTCATTACCCGAGCCGCTTGGCTAACCTAGAGTGCACAAAGTACATCTCTGGCGCCGATTATGCACTTATGGCAGTTTTGCTCACTGATTTGATAGATTGATCGACTGAGAACTGCCTTGCCATTGGTCCACTGTGACCGGCGCCTACTAGCTTAGCTACTCATCTGAGCCATCGGCGAACAAAGAAATAAAACCGATAAAAATAACTGTTAGATTTAACCTTCTCCTTAGATCGCTTCACACCTCAGATTGAATTGGAGTTTCAGACTACTAGCAGTATTATTAAGTGATTTCTGCCTCAGCAACAGCACTACTGAACAAAATGAGCAAAAGTGTGCGCCTAATTCAGCTACTGAAACAGGGGACAGATAGGGGATCACCCAATCAAGCAAGTCTAGGTAGCCTCTCACCCAACCAATCAGAAACTCAACAGCCGGAGACCATGGTAATCCACAGTGACCGATTCGGCTTGATGCTCTGTAGCTGTAGACTCGGGATGATGCTGTCACAATCTTCGCTGATAGCTAGCAGGTGATGCTCTTCACTTGATGTTCGCTGCTGATGACGGGGGGACTCGTCCTTGATGATGATGGGGGGAGTCGCAATCCGGGGATCAAGAAACGACGGTCAGGCCGGGGAAAGAGTTCCTGGCCGAGAGCAAGCGAAAAGTTACGAAGTTGCAATCCGAGCGGGCCAAAAACTCCGGTTTAAAAAGCCGCCAACTGGACCGCAGTTTGTTATAATGGAACACGTCGATTCTGATTGGCTGAGCCGTTTTGTTAAAATGAGCGCCGAATTTTCTGATTGGCTAAGCTTGTTGCTACCAGAACCACGTGACCGAGAGATCCTATCAGTTCCCACAGGGTCGTAAAAAGATGACAGGTGCGGCCATAAATCACTCAAATCGCAACAAAATGATTTATGACTTTTTGCGTAGGATTGACAGAAATTAATGAAAAAATATACATTAGAAAGCTCTTATTAAATAGAAAGTGAAGATAATGAAGAGAAATTGCAGCTAATCGCTAATCCCAAGGTACTTTTAGGGGTAAAAACGCATAGCTGTCAAAGCTGTCACACGCTTGAGTGAACACGAACGATAGGCTCTGACCTCATAAATCTTGATGGCCTGTCAAAATGATGAGAAAAAAGCTACCGCCCGCATCCTCTCAGACCATCTGCGCCCGTCTCAACACTGATTGAGCGCAGGTGGCTGTCAGACCAGCTTCGAAAGCGATGATTTATGACCCAAAAAGCAATGCCTATGTTATTATGACTACTAGTATGGCCAGACATTATATCTAGTATAGATTCTATGACTATTCGCAGAAAAAGGATAAAAATGCGCAATCGCCCACTAGCTGTTAGTAGGCTAGTAGGTTTAGAGCCCAT
>NIVC01000369.1:141476-223412 GCA_002269645.1 Macrostomum lignano
ATGTTATTATGACTACTAGTATGGCAGACATTATATCTAGTATAGATTCTATGACTATTTCGCAGAAAAAGGATAAAAATGCAATCGCCCACTAGCTGTTAGTAGGCTAAGTAGGTTTAGAGCCCATGTGCTAGCGTGGATTTGGGAAAAAGTGCGTCCTCATCATACGTACATATAGTCCGTGCATCGCGCACCATGTACATGTACCGCAGCAGTGCATGCATGAGAAGATATGGATCTGCACCCAGGCTGGTCAGGGACTAGGAAGCAATTGGATCGAGAACTACCAAGACAAACAAACGAGAAACCTGACGATCAAATCGGAGTGACCCCTCACTGCCAGGTCGTGAAAAATATATATTCTCGTATCCCTGCCATATGCAGTTCACCGTCTGACAGCACTGCCAAAATATAATATTGTTCGTTGTTGTTTGATATAGTTACATAATTAACCATGCAGTTTGGTATAAGCTGCAAATTACATTTGTTTTGCCGATTTAAACAAATCATTTATTAAATTGGTAATTGTACATTTTTCGAAAGGTATTATACGTGTACAGTAATTTAATTTACCAGGTTCTCACATCAAATGAGCCAACAACTAAGGATCGCTAGTACAAACAAATGAAAGCTAGTGTATACAAGGACGGCTTAGATAGGCTTATGTAAAAGCCATGGGATCATACGAAATCCGGCTTTACTTAAATGGCTGACCGACTTAAGAACAAAGTATCAAGGACGACTTAAGTAGACTGACTGACTTAAGTTGTCCTTGCAAAAGTAATGTACAGATCGATCGGAAAGAATAAGATATTTTTCAATAAAGCCGCATTTAGGTTAATATAACAATTTTTATTTTAGATTTCACAGATTCGTTACAAATTACTCTCATTACGTAAAAACATTTCGAGTAAAAGATTAAAAGAAAATTTTGAATTAAAAGTTTTTTATTTCATAATTAGAAATGCTTCATTGATTTGCCACGGTCCCACCGTGGTTAACACGTGGCAATTCCATGGATGTGCCAGACTTCTTCAGCTGTGTTGTAGTCAACGTATTCCTGCTATCTTCCTGCATAGTTCTGCGTTTTGGGCATTTTATTTCCATGCAGGAAAGGTAGTACCTTCTATTCTATTACCATGTTCCCTTAAAAGTTCATAGTCGCTTGAATTCCTTTCCATTACAGTAGTTATCATGTCTATTTTTGGATTCGAAGTTTTTTGTACTTTTTTAGTTTTATGACATTATGTTTACATACCGATACCACAGCACAGACACTTGTACTTGTGCTTCTATGACATAAAAAACTGTATTTGACGTTCTGTATTATATAGAATTAGCTGTAGCATTTGTATATAATGTATAAATATATGTACATCTACATACATTCCATATCTAATCTTGTCACTGGGTTTATCATTTTTCATGAGGCTCACTATAGTGTATTATTGCATTTGCATGTAAATTTAAAAAATATGCCCAATTGTTATAAAAAATAAAAGTTATCTTTATAGTTGCCATAAAATTTGATAACTAAAGCTAGGGATAGCTATCAGTTTTACTTTTAATCTATTTTTGAATTTCAATTTTTGAATTTAATTTACTAGTTATACCTTATATTATAATCTATACTACAATTCTATTATAGCAAATTTATATCTAGTTAATCATTTTCGTTATTTATTCATACGAGAAAGAAACCTAGCTAATTGAATAGTTTTTCATGTTTGATTTGCATTTAAACTTAACTTTACTCAGAAATAAAAAGCACTAGAAGTTCATATAGGTATAGATACTTTTTAAAAAATCACTACGATTTCTATAATGCTGTTTTTATTTCATTTCCCAATTTCAGATCAATAGACATGCTATATTGAAAGGTGCTTGCAATTACCACCAAGGCCAATGCAGTGGAAAACTAATCTGCAAATAAATTATTATGGATTTCTAAAGCCATCAATGCTATTTGATTGTTCACTGTCAACTGCAATTGAGGCAAATGGCAGCTGCCTCATCAGCAGACAGTGAAGGCACAGGAAACTCCAGCAACGCAGCCAACTATTTGCTTGAAATGTTAAAACAATTTCGCCTAGCAAATCCCAGGTCAACAAGTGAAGAATTTATTTTGCATATTCGAGACCAGCTGGGCAGAGTGAATTTTGCTAACTGCTACACAGCTGAAGGTTGGAGGCAGTTGATGCGGCTGGAATCAACTGTTCTATTAGATTTCTTCGCTTCTGTGCACCCTGATTTCAGAGATTATCAACTCGATATGCTGTTAGAACAGCTCACTGGCTGGTTCAGACTGGAATCCGAGTATTTTGTCTCAGTTTGTTGATAATTTGAACTCATATTTTGTTCGACACGACAATTATAAATGTCGACAGGAAATCACTGAGCAGGATGTTCTGTTTCTTTACAGACGATTCGGTATTGTACCAGTAGACAGAGATTTCGTACAGCCATCAAATTAATGATCACTTGCATCGAATGGGTTAGTGTAACTTTTGACATGTTGTTTTCAAGGTTTTCGTCATTAGGCCCCATGCTTCACGCCAATTTATGCCGACTGTGTTTCCATAATTCGTCCGGTTTGCTATTGGAACTAACAACTGTTTGTCCACTAACCCAGCAGACAGTTCAACATGATATGGTATTGTGCGCCGAGTGTTCCAGCTTTGTCAGGCACAGGCTGTTGTGTTGTCCATGTTGCTTTCGAAGAATATCCAAGGCCAAGCAAAGAAACTTGTAGCTAATCTGCTCTTAGCCATTTTATTTATCATAGCCTTTTTTAATTAAGCTTTCCTCTTCAAAACGGTACCATAATAAGAATCGCTAAACTCTATAAAGTGATTCTGGGCGACTCTTGTGACTTTTTAACGACTCAAAAACGACTGTAATGCGACGGGGAGGTGACTGTTCAGTCACGAGCGCATCATGTGAGTAGGAGAATCGTGAAAGAGTCGTGTTAGCGCTAAAATTTCTACTAACTCGAGTAGACTAGATAGAGTTTAATAGTCTACAATTACATGCATGTAGAAGTCATTATAGAAGCGCCCCGGAGTCACTTGCGTCGCCTCAAATTGCCTCTTTAACGACGATTCTTCGACGACTTTTTGGCGAACTTTACCGTGACATCATGTCGTTTTAGAGACGCTTCTTGACTTCGGGACGTTTCTTGTCTTACTAGGTTACCGTTTTCATCGGGTCTGATTGCATCACTTGATTTCCCGATCTTATGCTGCATATATAGATTTGACTGTTAGCCCTTTTATGTAAAAATCTAGTGATAATAAAATTCAATAAACATATTTAACTGAACGATTAATTAAGTTCACAGGAAATTCTTCGTTATTACTTCGCATTACTTTATTTAATTTCATTGGTGCAGCGATGTTCGTATTTAGTTTTAATCGCGGATTGCTGCCCAAATCGGCAATGCGCATGTCAAATATCTATAGGTCAATAAAAAGGTATCAAAAGATGCTTTAGTTATCTACTCTACCCTTTGCGAATCTTGCAATAATTCCAAAAAAGAATCAGAAAATCAGAAGAAAAACCATTTATACCTGTGTCATACGTGTACACCTAACTACTATATGCTGCTTCCTCGTCCTTGAAGCAGAGCTCTACAATTCGGAGTCTACTGCACCCACTGAATCAGGTCACGTGACACAACGGAAAATTACGCGTAATAGGGACCGCTGACGTCGGCTAGCATTTCACCTTCTCTCATTTTCTCAACACCTTTCTCTCCTCTCTCCTCTCTCTACTCCTCTCTCTCCTCTCGTCTCTCCTCTCTCGTCTCTCCTCTCTCATCTCTTATCTTGTCTCTCTCCTCTCTTGTCTCTCATCTCTTATCTTCTCTCTCTCCTCTCTCATCTCTCATTTCGTCTCTCTCCTCTCTCCTCTCTCATCTCCTCTCTCTCTTCTCTCGTCTCTCCTCCCTCATCTCCACGATCTCTCCTCTCTCATCTCTCATTTCGTTTCTCTCCTCTCTCCTCTCTCATCTCCTCTCTCTCTTCTCTCGTCTCTCCTCCCTCATCTCCACGATCTCTCCTCTCTCCTCTCTCATCTCCTCTCCTCTCTCATCTCCTCTCTCATCTCCTCTCTCATCTCCTCTCTCGTCTCCTCTCTCTTCTCTCGTCTCTCCTCTCTCATCTCCTCTCTTCTCTCCCCTCTCTCATCTCCTCTCTCCTCTCTCGTCTCCTCTCTCTTCTCTTGTCCCTCCTCTCTCATCTCCTCTCTCCTGTCTCCTCTCCTCTCTTTCCTCTCTCCTCTCATCTCCTCTCTCCTGTCTCCTCTCCTCTCTTTCCTCTCTCCTCTCTCATCTCTCACTCCTCTTTTCTCTCTATTCCTCCCTCTGGCTCCGCAGTCTTATCCTAGAGTCTACCTTATATCATGCAGTAGCATATGTAGGTCAGTATGCATATATAGGTACGTGTAATAGCGCTGTGCATGAGTTCCCATCTGCTACCAGTAATTTCAGCTATATAATTGCACCTATTGCAACATCTTGTAATTGGGCAGGTAATAATTGCTCTAACGGTCTGGTGAAGAAAGACGTCCTGTCGCAATTTCAGAAGATTTATGGCTCGATCTAGCCGATTTTGGACCCTCGAATTTTTCGTGGCGTACAGCATCTGAGCGACATCAAGATTCCCAGCTATCAGTTTCCTGTCTCCTTTTCCTGTAAAGTGAATTATCTGCACAGCAGGAATTCAGAAGTTTATCTTGAGAATAAAGTACAAAAATCCACGGATTTCCGAAACTTTAAGTTTAAGCCTACTATTGGCTTTGGGACTTTTAAAGTACTCAAATCATTTTACTGGCTGAACAAGTCTGATTTCACACTATTCATGCGTGAACTGGTCAGGACAGACAGAAGAAGGCAATGATCCAGTTCCTGCTGCTCCCGGGCAGCCATGCAGATGTCTCTCCATCGGATGTCGCCTCCGTGTTCCCACAGTTTCTCGATCTATAAGCATCTTACAGGTAGCTAGCTACAGATGACAATTTTATTCGGTTGTATCTATTCACCTTATTCAGGTGGCAAGTCATATTGTAGCATTATTGTAGTAAAGTGAGCACGCATATTTTCAGGAAAAACTCCAAGCGACACTTGTACAATAATTAGCTATTTAGACACGCGCAAGACAGTTTATTTTCAGTAAAAATGAGGAAAAAATAATGTTTTTGTTTAAGTGCGCAGCGTAGAACATATTTAAATATACATCAAACACGCAATTCGTTTAAGCTGCTGAGGGATTCATTTGGAACTGCATTTACTGGTAATTGCCAAGTTCAAATCACAAAAGCAACCGAGACTATACATTTTAAAAAGAAAAATTTAATTGGGAACACGATTTTCAATTTAACGATAATTGAGTTGACATATTGTAATTAGCGCAGGGAAAAAGAGTCACTTGGGCTTATATTTAACTCTAACAGTCATTGTCTAAGGTGAATTTTCTAAATTTAGAAAACAAGGAGGCGGAGCAAACAATAATTAAAATATGATAAGATTATAACAAAAATTTAAATTCCTCTTCAGAAAAATTTAAAGTGCATGACAAAAATTAAATTCCAATGAATGTTGACCAAAACAACAAAAACAATATCACTAGCTAGGGATTGATAATTCAATTATAAAATCGGAGTTCAGCCGATCAACTGCTCAAAAAAACGCTCGCCTTTAGGACATTTAATCATATAACACAGTATAGGTCGCGATTTGAAATCATACCATGAGCAATTAAAGTACGCAATTAATATTACTGCTATGCCGATTTCTAGAATAAAGGTCGAAATTACGGACCAAGGACTACTTAAGGTGTTCTTAAGTAGTCCTTGTTACGGACAAACTGTTAAGGTTTCAATCAGCGACAAGGTGCAGGTAAAAACACGGAACATTGCAAAGGAAACTGACATTACAAAACGAAACTTCTTGTATCTTATAGCATTTTTTTATTAGAGGCAGGGGTTGTGTGCACCCTGGCGCACTTTAAGCGACGCGACATAGGCACACAACCGGCGAGAGGCATTGCTGCCCATTCCGCCGACTCCCCTGATCGAGCAGGCACACAATCTCGCGGATACGTACGCAGTCACACGCACAGGCACACACTCACACAGGAGTGTACAGCGGGCCTAACTTTATTCAGCGCTATAGGCATGTACACGTTACTGTGTGCTTTGAAGGTTGGCCTTCAAGGCCGTTTATTGCACGAGCAGAGCCAAGCTAAGCTGAGATTCCAATCTAGCCCAAAGTGACGAGACCCTTCTGAGTTCGTGACTGCATTCATAGTGTAATATAAAATCCTAAAGTCAATGCCTGAGGACGCATTCGCATGAATTGTGTCTGGAAATTTCATCCGTTGAAAATTGAGTCCTTAATTTTGCACTTTTGTACCGGGAAATTTCCTCTCTGTCTCTCGATTGGGGTCAAGAGCGTCAGGTGTGCTGACAGTATTTTATTTGAGTTCAATATTTTCGGAGGGCGCTTTTTCATTCGTATTGATTATATATGTCTGGCTAGAAAATCTTCAATTCACAGAGGAACTATATTAACTATATACTGCAGGGCAAAAATCTGAGAATTTTTCTTTTTGCAAAAAGCTCAGGTGCAGGCGAATCTCAAATATCATCAGCTATTATGAGGACAATTTTCCCACATATGGTGGAGTTGTTTACTTAGCTTATAGGTGGGCATAGGTTGGAGTTGGGGGAGCTACAACTATAATGTCTTAGCGTGATCTACTGTCCCAGTTAAAAGTGCTTAATTCGCAGCCCCTATACCTACATTTATTATTTCAGGAATGCCAAATTTATTGCCAAAAGTGCGTCTGAGTCGAGTTTTAATGTGCGTACATGTGCCATGTAAATCAAGTTTGAGTAATGCAACAAAACAACAAATTCCTCTACAACTAAAGTACAGATTTCATTTAAGTGAAAAGTTTAGCGTAAGTACAACAATGTTTATGTAAGGTTTTTAATGCATTCAAGTACAGAGAAAATAACACATCGAGCTATGGATCTACCCAGTCATTGTATGCTGAAGAGCTTCCTAACTTGCTGTAGAGAACTGATGTAGATCTACAATTTTTAGGGAAGAAGTATAATGTCATAGATACTTTGAGGATGTGACACTTTCAGGATGTGACACTGAGGATGTAACACTTTAAGGATGCGACGCTTTGAATATTTGATACTGAGGATGTGCCACTTTGAGGATGTGACACTTTGAAGATGTGACACTTTGAGAATGTGACACTTTGAGGATGTGACACTTCGAAGATGTGACACTTTGAGAATGTGACACTTTGAGGATGTGACACTTTGAGGATGTGACACTTTGAGGATGTGATACTTTGAGGATGTGACACTTTGAGGATGTGACACAAAGGATGTGACACTTTCAGGATGTCACACAAAGGATGTGACACTTTGAGGATGTGACACTTTGAGGATGTGGCACTTTGAGGATGTGCCACTTTGAGGATGTGCCACTTTGAGGATGTGGCACTTTGAGGATGTGCCACTTTGAGGATGTGCCACTTTGAGGATGTGCCACTTTGAGGATGTGCCACTTTGAGGATGTGCCACTTTGAGGATGTGCCACTTTGAGGATGTGGCACTTTGAGGATGTGCCACTTTGAGGATGTGCCACTTTGAGGATGTGCCACTTTGAGGATGTGCCACTTTGAGGATGTGCCACTTTGAGGATGTGCCACTTTGAGGATGTGCCACTTTGAGGATGTGACATTTTGAGGATGTGAGCCTTTGAGAATGTGAGTTTTTGAGAATGTGACACTTTGAGGACGTGACACTTTAAGGATGTCACACTTTAAGAATGTGACACTTTGAGGATGTGACACTGAGAATGTGACGCTTTGAAGACTTGATACCGAAGATTTGACACTTTGAGGATGTGGCACTTTGAGGGTGTGACACTTTGAGGATGTGATACTTTGAGGATGTGATACTGAAGATGTGACACTTTAGGTATGTGGCACTTTGAGGATATGGCACTTTGAGGATGTGACACTTTGAGGATGTGACACTTTGACGATGTCACACTTTGAGAATGTAACACTTTGAGGATGTCACACTTTGAGGATGTTACAGTACGAATGTAGTTTAAAAGGTCAAATGTGTTGCACTCTGAGAAGCCTACAATTTGAGGAATTAGCATTTCGAACCATAAATTATTTTTTACCAACATAAGTGAGCGACATCTTACCTCTTTTAGTTTTTATTTTCTCTCGCCATAATTTTTGTACTCTAGACTCGAACAGCAGAGCTTTTGTTAGCCTTCGCGTCAGAGTAAAGCTCGCGCAGTTGCATTTCCTCATGCTCATTGGCTGATGGAGGTCTGACGGATTGGCTGCACATGGTTCCGTTGGCGGCCTGTTCCCGATTGTTCCTGCCAACCTGACGACTTCCGCCTGTCGGATGAGAAAAAAATCCATCTTCTAATGCTAATAAATGTACGAGAAATTATGTCTGCAATTTGTAACCTATAAAGGGGTATCAGTTCACTGGGAATGCCTCTGCTTTATCTGCAACACTTCTGTTCCTTTGACTGATTTTATCCGTAACACTCGAGTTTCTGGTTATAAAACATCCTTGGCAAGGAATGTCTTCATCAATTTTTTTGCTACTCGTAAATTGGTAGGTTTGTGTTGCTTTTGGCGCTGCAGGCAAAAGCAGACTCGTAATTTCCAACAAAATGTCAACCCCTAAGCAACCCGGAACAGGCATACATGCTCATATAAGGTGTACACTCATGAAAAGGCAAGACGAACCACAACACTCTAAGTTCAGCTTTAAGTGAAGTGGTTTTAAAGTGTGTTTGGTGTACATCCGTGATGCACTAGATTTTTTTTTCGTATGAATCTGTCAATTGGCACATTTTCGTTGGTGATGAGCTGTCATAATAATCAATTATTTCTAAGAGACATTGATAGAAATCAATCAGTTTAAAAACGTAAGGTATTTCTATTTATACATAAACGCTCGCTATGCAGTCACTAGATACGGGTTCATTAACGCTCCGTGAATTCACAATCAACGATATAGGCATGCTTTTAAGACTCTCCCTGGCTCCCCTGACTGCATTCAGTTAGCGACTGATGAGAGTCCCACGCGCCTTGCAGCTATTCAATAAATCGTTTCAATTCTGCAAGACTACTTGCAGTTGAAATTTCAGAGGGGTATTGAACATTTTTAGCGATCCTTTCTACTGCTGTGATTATTTTTTTTTAAAAAGTCACAGCCGTTGAAGTGCGACAATGGCAAGTGGATTCGATGAATGAGAAGGCTCGCACTATTTTTTTAAGACAGCTAGCTCGTACGCATTGCTAACCATTTAAACTAGAAGCTTTTTACTGTTTATGGCAGTCGGGTGAGAAGCCACGCCCGTGTACAGCATTTTCCAGCCTAGTTAAACGCCCCCGCAGTGACACAGACGTTGCGATCATCGACAAATGAAAAATTAAAAGCTTTGTCTCTTTTGCACAGCTGAATCAAATCAATGGTATATTAACGTTATACTCCCCATTTATCTAGTCTCTCTCGGACTTGAAATGTAACCGTGAGATTACGTTAAATAGGTCTGGAGCACAGAATACCACAGAATGCTCATTCTGCTACCCTGAAGAAAAAAATCTCAACGCGAAAATGATTTTTGTTTTGTGCTACTCTTCCTGTGAAGCTGTGGGAAAGTACGAGGGAGAAGAATCACCATAGACGATAGACGATAGAAGAGTAGCACATATGGTGCTTTAATTCGATACGTATTCTACTAGTCGAATGAGCATTCTGTGGTATTCTGTGTTCTGGAATGGACAGATGCCTGCAGTGTATGCAGAGAACAGAATAACAAAGACGAATCAAGAAGGGTTGAAAGACATTAATTAACAGGCAACGAAAATTCTGAGAGCGTAACGATTCATTGTTTCTTGCTGCAATGCTAGGCACCCAGGTTCATAGATTCCTCGCACTCAAATTTAGATTAGCCTGGGGACTGTGTAGTTTTCGAAAATAAGGGCCAACGCGGCCAAATGTCGCAAATTGTCACCAAGTGCCTCGTCGGTTCAACCGAACTCTTGCGACGTCAGGATGGCTTGAAAGTTGATGTACGTTTACTCACAGGCTTAGAGGTACGTTTATTGGTACGTTTACCAGACAATAGTGTCCTTGTAGTCTGTTCAAATTAATAGTTAAAAAGCGTCATAAATAGACTCACACAGGCAGGTAAGAAGACGCTTAAATTCGCGACGAAATTTCACGGACATCGCGTTGTAGATAATTGGATTTATTGTAGAATTGACGAAGATGAGGCTACGGCTGATGGCCACGTACCACTCGGAGGCGATACGGCGGGTCCTGGGGGCGAAGCTGTTGTACACCACCATGAAGCGGTACGGCAGCCACAGGACTGCGAACATCACCACGACAACGAACAGCATCTTCACAACCTGCGAGAGGATTATGGAAATCATCTGTTAATAGGGAATGTTAAGGTTGCATGATAAAAGAAAAAAATCTAGTGCTGCCCTTGGCACACAAAAAATGTAAGATTAAACAAATGGAAGTGTTTTAGTGGTTTTCAATAGGTCGAAATTTCACAATATCGAAAACTCTAGCAGAAGACTTCATAAGGTCGAAATTTCACAACATCGAAAACTCTAGCAGAAGACTTCATAAGGTCGAAATTTCACAACATCGAAAACTCTAGCAGAAGATTTCATAAGGTCGAAATTTCACAACATCGAAAACTCTAGCAGAAGACTTAATAATTGTAAGCCTTCGAGGCTTTTCCCTATTCTATTGTTGTTTAGTAGGCCTATATATGTTGTTGGTGTTTTTCTGTTTGTCACTTAGTCTAATTTATCCTAACCAGTCATTGCCAAAGTTATAGGGCTTTTTTCTCTTTTCAAAGTTTTTCTCTTTCCCCTAAATTTATCCTACTTCTGATACCAAATTTTAGGTGCTTTTTACTGCTCTATTCCAAAATGCTTCCCAACTATCTAGCTAAACTTACAGCTTATGTAAACTAACCCATCGTCCCAGTAGTCATAAGACACTTACCAGGTAGCAGAGCACTCAGCACTCCTTGACGTTGAACTACTTAAAGAAGAGGTGATTAAAAACTTCTCTGAACCAAAGCTATTAAAACAAAAAATAATAATATAAACATTGACACAATAAAGACTTTAGTTTTCTACATTGTAAAATTTTGATCTTATGAAAGTGGCTGCTATTTGAGTTTTCGACCTTGTGAAAGTGGCTGCTTTTCGAGTTTTCGATGTTGTGAAATTTCGACTTTATGAAGTCTCTTGCTAAAGTTTTCGATGTTGTGAAATTTCGACCTTGTGAAATTTCGACCTTATGAAAGTGGCTGCTTTTCGAGTTTTCGATGTTATGAAATTTCGACCTTGTGAAATTTCGACCTTATGAAAGAGGGTGCTTTCGACGTTGTGAAATTTCGAGTTTGTGAAACCCCCCGCTCTTATCTTGATATGGCCTTTATCTTGACGTGAGGCTCTTATCTTGATTTGTGGCGCCGTTATTTAAAAAACAATGTGACTGGCTCTCATTTTCATGCATGACCAGTTTAAGAAATCTCATTCAGCCCCGTTCGACTAAAATGATGCCAATCAACTTTTTGCCTAGACCTCTTCTCCATTTTACTCTCAATGAGGTTGATTATTAGTGAAGTCTTTTGTAAACCTTTTTTTCAAATGCTAAGAATCAAGATTGAATGTCCGTGCGCAGAAACGATATGCCCTTTCTTATAGCACGATTTCGACTGAGCAATTTTTTGGGGGGGGGGATTTAACTATACACCGAGAGAAAGAGAGAAAGACAGAGGGAAAAGGAAAAGCATTCTCCCAATTTTAATTGCTGTCTCAACGTCGTTTAAGGGGACTCTGGCTCGAGCTTGAAGAAGAATCCACGCAGCGACGCGTTCGCACAGAAGTGCCTGCCAACTGCACGCAGTCTTCCGTACCACTCAAGATTTCCAAAAATCAAAGAGCGAGCCCCCGAGGGTTCAAAAGAGATTGACAAAGCGCAAAGGCGTAAAAGCGTGGACGGCTATGATTAAAGCATGGACAACTAAGGACGTTCTACCCTTGGAAATCGTGCAAAGACCTCTGGAGGAAGAGGTTTTGCTGCAAATGTCAGCATCAACAACTTCAGCATGAACAAAGTTCAGCTGTTCCTGTCTCTTCAGCGCATTTTCCCGACGGCATCTGTTGTCTATGGTTAAACCCATGCAAAACGGTAAATCTATGTAGATTTTCCGCTCTCTACACGTAAAAACTAAAAAAATTGTCCAAGTCTCATTGCCTGAACTTCTTAGATCAACCTATGAAAAAAAGAAGAAAGCAGAAAAAAACGAATGTTCATTAAACTGTTTTCAAGGTATTTTCAGGTATAGCGACTCATTTTTTAGCAATCTCCTTGCTTAGACTCAAGTCGAGAGTTGTATAGGAGGAGCTCGAAAAGAAATTCTCATCACAGAACTGGAGCTTCTCAAGAGCTTTTTACTGCTCAAGGCCTTTCTTTCTACTCTGATCTCTCACTCTAGGCTTCACTATACTCGTATACTTCCCTCAACACTTTCCAGATATTAACTTAGAACTGACTTCCTTCAGCATCTAAAATGTATAATATTATATTTAGTGATATACAGTAGTTTCCATATATAATAGGTACGTAACTCCTTGCAGCCATAAAGCATTTTTATTATTCAAATTTCTCCAGTCATAAAATCGACGGGTTGACAAGGCTCACGGGGGTCTCTAAGATGCTAAGGCTCACGGGGGGAATCTCTGAGATGCTAAGGCTCACGGATTCTCTGAGATGCTAAGGCTCACGGGGGAATCTCTGAGATGCTAAGGCTCACGGATTCTCTGAGATGCTAAGGCTCACGGGGGGAATCTCTGAGATGCTAAGGCTCACGGGGGGGAATCTCTGAGATGCTAAGGCTCACGGATTCTCTGAGATGCTAAGGCTCACAGATTCTCTGAGATGCCAAGGCTCACGGGGGGAATCTCTGAGATGCTAAGGCTCACGGATTCTCTGAGATGCCAAGGCTCATGAAGGGGAGTCTCTGAGATGCCAAGGCTCATGAAGGGGAATCTCTGAGATGCCAAGGCTCATGAAGGGGAATCTCTGAGATGCCAAGGCTCATGAAGGGGAGTCTCTGAGATGCCAAGGCTCATGAAGGGGAGTCTCTGAGATGCCAAGGCTCATGAAGGGGAGTCTCTGAGATGCCAAGGCTCATGAAGGGGAGTCTCTGAGATGCCAAGGCTCATGAAGGGGAGTCTCTGAGATGCCAAGGCTCATGAAGGGGAGTCTCTGAGATGCCAAGGCTCATGAAGGGGAATCTCTGAGATGCCAAGGCTCATGAAGGGGAATCTCTGAGATGCCAAGGCCCACAGGGGGAGTCTCTGAGATGCCAAGGCTCAAATTGGGGGTTTTTGCATCATTCTTATATTAAAACTGAAAATCTTTACATCGGGGTAATAAATTCGTATATCTTACAGGGTGAAATAAACTATCAAAAGTGACTTTCAATGTCATGCCTTGATTTCTTGGTCGCTTATTCAACTGCTGCAAGCGATCGATAAGTTATCGATCGAGTTTTTACTGGGCTACAAAAGTACAAGGGTGTACTATACACTGAGACAGTTCAATGAAAACAACAACAAAACAACGCTTTCCAGTACAATTCTTGTCTTTCTATTCGAAAGGAAGAGCTATGACAGCTTTGCCCACGAATAACATTGCAGTTGAAATTTTTATAACCAAACTGATTGTTTCCATGGTTACTGAAAAAATCTTTTCTTTTATTGTCTCATCTGATTACTGTCTGCGTCCGCTGTTTCTGCTTTTCAAAACAATCTGCCCCAGCTGAGCAAAACATTTTGAGCAACAAAACGGATAAACAGGGTTGACTGACTGACTGACTGACTGACTGACTGACTGACTGACTGACTGACTGACTGACTGACTGACTGACTGACTGACTGACTGACTGACTGACTGACTGACTGACTGACTGACTGACTGACCTGACTGACTGACTGACTGACTGACTGACTGACTGACTGACTGACTGAAGTCAATACAGATTACTGTACAGTACCTTGGCATGAGCAGGAGAATCATAACCTAGGCATCAAGTGCTCGGCCATGTTCGACATTTCGAATGCTCGGCTCAGGTTTTAGCTTTCATAGAGCTAGAGGTTTTTTTGGCAAACTTCGCTGCTCAAGCAATCCGTTTCTCAGGGAGGGCACTTCAGGAAAAACTGAGAGATGGATAGCCAGTTAGTTGGCCAGCCTGAGAGAGTTCATGCCGAGGCAGGAAAAACATTTTGTCTTCTGCAGAAGAGAGATGCAGGGAGGCCCAGCTGCAGAGGCCGAGTCTTCAGCGCGTCAATCTTCATCGCCAGGCTGCAGCTGCGAGTGTAGCAGAGGATTTAGAGAACTGAGCTTATCCTTCTCCCAGCACTCGAGGGATAGGGAAATTCAACCTTCAAATGTTTCTTTCATATTTCTCTTCCAAATTTCGAAATAGCCAACTGTCACGTGGTAGCGGAGTGGTTTGTTTCCCGTTGAGTACTTCCGCAGCACCTGTCAAAATAAACTCATTCCATGCGTCATTGGGTGACTCGGGCATTGTTGATTGATGTGCCTGTGGTTCAAGTCTGTGCGGCATTGTCAGTCTGTCAGTCAGTCAGCCAGTCAGTCAGTCAGTCAGTCAGTCAGTCAGTCAGTCAGTCAGTCAGTCAGTCAGTCAGTCAGTCAGTCAGTCAGTCAGTCAGTCAGTCAGCCAGTCAGTCAGTCAGTCAGTCAGTCAGTCAGTCAGTCAGTCAGTCAGTCAGTCAGTCAGTCAGTCAGTCAGTCAGTCAGTCAGTCAGTCAGTCAGTCAGTCAGTCAGTCAGTCAGTCAGTCAGCCAGTCACTCAGTCAGTCAGTCAGTCAGTCGGTCAGTCAGTCAGTCAGTCAGTCAGTCAGTCAGTCAGTCAGTCAGTCAGTCAGTCAGTCAGTCATTCAGTCAGTCAGTCAGTCAGTCAGTCAGTCAGTCAGTCAGTCAGTCAGTCAGTCAGTCAGTCAGAAAGTGCTCAGAAATTTATGAAATTCACCGCCTAAATGAGAATTTACACGCAGATTCGAGGCTGGTGAGTCAGCCTGGCTCTGCCAGGTGGGACTGTAAGCTGATGAGGAAAGCTCCACTCCTGATCCGCAGCTTAAGCGTAGAATTTCTTTCTTAGAAAGTTGAGCTTCTCTCTTCTTTGCGCTGACTAAAGGTTTTTCTTTAGTTGCAACATTATTGGAGATGTGAGGGATTAACTAAGGCTGGCTCTTGGGGATAGAAGTGTCTGAGGTCCAGATCCAGCTTTTCTGGGTAAGAGTGAGCCAAGCCTTTTAATAGTTACACCAGTAGATGGGAGTGGACAATGAGAAGGGGAGGAGTAGAGAAGGAGAGAAGGGGAGAGTGGAGAAGGAGAGATGTCATGATATATCTGATTACACGGGCAGTCACCATTGTAAACAGGGGGGGGGGAATTCCGGTGAACAGGGCATTAAACCGCGCTCATCCCCACAGATAATGAAAGTCCGGAATTAAGAATTTCGAGGAATTAGGGCAAGGGCTAATTGAAATTCACTTCTAGGCGTGGTTTATTCTGTTCCCATCAAGTAGCCATTTGTTTACCTTATTTTCTGATGAACTAGGATTTTCTGATGAAATAGGATTTTGTGTTGAGAAATTTCTGATGAGCCACAGAGTCTTTTGAGGCGGCCAACCAAATCCTCGATTAATTGCCTTCAAATCCGGCTCAGCTGCATTCCAGAGCTGCCGGCATAGCAACTGTCCATCTATCTATCTATCTATCTATCTATCTATCTATCTATCTATCTATCTATCTATCTATCTATCTATCTATCTATCTATCTATCTATCTATCTATCTATCTATCTATCTATCTATCTATCTATCTATCTATCTATCTATCTATCTATCTATCTATCTATCTATCTATCTATCTATCTATCTATCTATCTATCTATCTATCTATCTATCTATCTATCTATCTATCTATCTATCTATCTATCTATCTATCTATCTATCTATCTATCTATCTATCTATCTATCTATCTATCTATCTATCTATCTATCTATCTATCTATCTATCTATCTATCTATCTATCTATCTATCTATCTATCTATCTATCTATCTATCTATCTATCTATCTATCTATCTATCTATCTATCTATCTATCTATCTATCTATCTATCTATCTATCTATCTATCTATCTATCTATCTATCTATCTATCTATCTATCTATCTATCTATCTATCTATCTATCTATCTATCTATCTATCTATCTATCTATCTATCTATCTATCTATCTATCTATCTATCTATCTATCTATCTATCTATCTATCTATCTATCTATCTATCTATCTATCTATCTATCTATCTATCTATCTATCTATCTATCTATCTATCTATCTATCTATCTATCTATCTATCTATCTATCTATCTATCTATCCATCCATCTATCTATCTATCTATCTATCTATCTATCTATCTGCCAATATCCTGTGCGTGGAACACAGTCCAGTCATTATCTGGATTTATATCGCTGCTACTCAACCCAACTGAACCAAACGCTCTGGGACCTGTAGTCGGGATTCACTGCGGTAGGTGGTGTGTTTTCTATTTCCTCCACCTGCATTTCCAAAGCGAGCTAAGCGGGATTGCCTCTCTTAGGGACAGTCATTTCTCGTTCCAGCCAAGCCCGCCCGTTTTCCCACTCACTCGGGACCGAGACAGCTCACTTTGCCTCGCTTGTCTCACCTCCCTCCAGCTCACTCAATGCCTCGCTTTGCAATCTATTTTTCTTTACCAAGGCCTGCTTGCCTTCCCTAGCGGCAAAATAATTAATGGACTTTGTGCGTTTTTTAACCGTGGCCATTTTTCACTTTGTTCCTATTCGAATAATTCAATTATTGGTTGGCGATATGTCTCGTATAACTTCAATAGCCTATATTCAACTGGAACCCTGGTACTCCAACAGGGCCTTAGGCAGGGTAGTTGCTATGGGGAACTGCTAAAATTGGAAACAGGAGCGCCTAATCAAGGTCAGGCGCAACGCCTTCGGCGACAACGTCCCACAGGCCCTCATGAGGGTGTACAGTACGGTTCGAGAGTAAACTAATAAAGCTGATTGTCGCTTTTCTTTGATGCTTTAATATCAATTCTATGAAGCATTCGATTCTTCCTTACTTACACATTGGTAGCCTTACAATCAATGAAAATGGTTCCTTTATTTAAGCTTATTTACGAGTCTGTCTATATTACAGCGATACATTGTGAAGCTTGTAGTTGTGCAAAATCGTTCGCTTCATTGCATTCCTTCTGTCCCATCGCGTGTACCCAACTGACTAACAGGGTGCATTAGCAAAATGTTGCTCATGAAAGCGCCAATACACACGCCTAATCCATCCGGCTTAGGTGGCCTCCCGATCTCGCCAGCTCAGCGTATCATTAAAAAGCTTTTTTTATTTTATTTCTTTAGATTAATGGAACTTAGTCAGTCGTGTGAAAATGATTACTGAGTAGTTGTATGTGTTGACTCGCCTGAATTCGACTCTGCAGAGCTCGCGTAGCGTTCGAAGTCCTCAACGGTTCGGAGCCCTGACAGGTGCTCGAGGAGCGGAACAGGACCCTGGCAATGGCTGAGTACAGAACCGACAGCAGTACCAGCGGAATGAAGTAGAACAGCGCCAGGTCGCCCAGGTACAGAGACATGTAGGCCCGGCTGCTTCTATCCAGCTTGTGACCGCACCGTTCAATGGTGACATTGGTGTCAGCCACGGGTTTAGGCAGCAGAGTGGCCAGGTAGAACCAGGGTGAATTGTACAGCAGGCCGAATATCCAGATTCCAGCAATGATTCTCTTGGCCCGTTTCACCGTGCAGGCAGTCTGAGCAGTGATGGGGTAGCAGATGGCTACGAATCGTTCCACGGAGAAGGCCGTAATGGAAAAGGCCGACGTGTTGACTCCGACGTAGGACAGATAGACAGAAATCTTGCACCCGATGATGCCGCACAGAACCCAACGATCTCTTGTAACATTTAGCTCGGAAATCATGGTAGCAACGCCCACAACTAGGGCTATGAGATCGGCTAGCGATAGGGACACGAGGTAGCAGTTAGTTGGCGTCAGCATCCGAACTCGAGCTGTGGCCACAACTACAATTACCAGAATGTTGCCGAATACACCGATGCAGAGTAGCAGCAGGCAGAGGCTGGAGATGGTGGCTCTCAGAGGTACTGGGTAGTACAGTTGATCGTAGGTCAGGTTCCATTCCTGATGGGCCGACAGAAGCTCGTCTATTGACAGCGGAGAGTCCATGCCTGCTTGGGCCAACGAGTCAGGACCTGTAGAGCATGGGAAGAGAGTGAACTGGAGTGGTTGTATGGGATAAAAAGCAGTGAGGATAAGACGAAAACGGGGTTTTTATAACCAATTTTCAGCAGCCAATAGGAAAGCGTCATGGAACTGTTTTTTCAGCGAACTGGATCACAAAGATGGGAAAACTATAGACATCCTATAGCCAATCCGTCTGCATTTTCATGTGTTGGTTAACATGTGGTTGGTAAGCAAAACTCCAGCCAAAATTAGAATATTTATTATCTTTGTTCAACTTGTACTGTAGATGAATCTCAAACAAAGAACAAAACTGCTTCACTTTTGCCACAATATCTTGCACTAAAACTGCTGAAACTAGTCATGAAGGTAAATTTTTTGACAAAACATGCAGTCAAGTTAGAATGAGCAAAGTGGCTTGGGAAACAGGAAAAACAAATCAATACATGCATACGAGCGTACTGAACTTACTTGCTGACAGGTGGACTTCAGACTTCGATTCACTTCGCGAAATCGTTGAGAAAAACTTTAGAACCACTTCAAAAAAGGCAAAAAAGCAGAAAATTCCAGACAGAGAGAGTCCTCCCGAGCACTTAGGAGGGGCACGCATACAATTTCGAAGTGGGCAATACTCCACGCAACAGATTGCCTTAAGCGTTTGCTTAGTTTTAAAACAGAATGGACAGAGACTTAAAATAGAAAATGGGTTTTACAAAGAGCTTCATTCTTCATTGACTCTCTCGTCAGCTCAAAATCGTATGGATAGATAGATATGAAATAAAAAGGATGCAAACTGGTGTGAGATCCACTGTTATGAGTACACGTCATATCAATAACTCTAGATAGATAGATAGATAGATAGATAGATAGATAGATAGATAGATAGATAGATAGATAGATAGATAGATAGATAGATAGATAGATAGATAGATAGATAGATAGATAGATAGATAGATAGATAGATAGATAGATAGATAGATAGATAGATAGATAGATAGATAGATAGATAGATAGATAGATAGATAGATAGATAGATAGATAGATAGATAGATAGATAGATAGATAGATAGATAGATGATAGATAGATAGATAGATAGATAGATAGATAGATAGATAGATAGATAGATAGATAGATAGATAGATAGAGATAGATAAATAGATAGATAGATAGATAGATAGATAGATAGATAGATAGATAGATAGAGATAGATAAATAGATAGATAGATAGATAGATAGATAGATAGATAGATAGATAGATAGATAGATAGATAGATAGATAGATAGATAGATAGATAGATAGATAGATAGATAGATAGATAGATAGATAGATAGATAGATAGATAGATAGATAGATAGATAGATAGATAGATAGATAGATAGATAGATAGATAGATAGATAGATAGATAGATAGATAGATAGATAGATAGATAGATAGATAGATAGATAGATAGATAGATAGATAGATAAATAGATAGATAGATAGATAGATAGATAGATAGATAGATAGATAGATAGATGGATAGATAGATAGATAGATAGATGGATAGATAGATAGATAGATAGATAGATAGATAGATAGATAGATAGATAGATAGATAGATAGATAGATAGATAGATAGATAGATAGAGATAGATAAATAGATAGATAGATAGATAGATAGATAGATAGATAGATAGATAGATAGATAGATAAATAGATAGATAGATAGATAGATAGATAGATAGATAAATAGATAGATAGATAGATAGATAGATAGATAGATAGATAGATAGATAGAGATAGATAAATAGATAGATAGATAGATAGATAGATAGATAGATAGATAGATAGATAGATAGATAGATAGATAGATAGATAGATAGATAGATAGATAGATAGATAGATAGATAGATAGATAGATAGATAGATAGATAGATAAATAGATAGATAGATAGATAGATAGATAGATAGATAGATAGATAGAGATAGATAAATAGATAGATAGATAGATAGATAGATAGATAGATAGATAGATAGATAGATAGATAGATAGATAGATAGATAGATAGATAGATAGATAGATAGATAGATAGATAGATAGATAGATACATACATACATACATACATACATACATACATTACATACATTACAGACATACATACACACATACTATAGCTAAACAATATGTTGAGCATTAAGGTTCCATTCGCGGTGCAAAATATGTTAACCAGTTAAAACAGTTGTGCCAGACAAATGAATTTCCTTCAAATATTTGTCTTAGATGTGACGCTATCAGTGGTAGCCTAAAAGGAATAAATAAGAAATGAACTACAGGTGCTTTTACAGCGCCAGATCAGCTAATCTAATCTGCTCTTGTCACAGAACCTGTCAATTCCTCATCGGAGCCTTAGCCAGAAAAAAACTGCAAGATTGATTTTCGACAGTGCAACCCAAGCTCAAAGTGTGCTCTGTCTGCAGATTAAATCGAATTTAAGTAAATTTTTGGGCCGAACAGCGCAAAACCTATGCAATATGTCGAAAAATTGACTAACTAAGGCTTATGAGAAACTTAAGAATGATTGCCCAACCATGTGTGTTGAAAGAGAAAGCTCAAGCCTACTGCCTGCCTGTTGAAGGTTTCTATTAAAAGTTCGTCTATTGATTGAAGTCGCTTTATAGCTTGGGCAGACTGGCAGACCCAAAGAGCTGCCATTAAAAACTGTTTGCATTGAAAGTTTTCTTACCTTAAAGTGGCTGCCTGGCTTGATTGCTCTCTCTGTGTGGCTACTGTGTCTGACTTAGTAAAGAAAATGGGCAATAAAATTCGTTACTTTCTACTTGTTCAAGTAGACTGAAGCTGAATTTTCTGCCTATCTGAAGCTGAATATTCTACCGATCTGAAGCTGAATATTCTGTCAATCTAAAGTTGAATATTCTGTCAATCTGAAGCTGAATATTCTGTCAATCTGAAGTTGAATATTCTGTCAATCTGAAGCTGAATATTCTGTCAATCTGAAGTTGAATATTCTGTCAATCTGAAGCTGAATATTCTGCCAATCTGATGCTGAATATTCTGCCAATCTGAAGTTGAATATCCTGTCAATCTGAAGCTGAATATTCTGTCAATCTGAAGCTGAATATTCTGCCAATCTGATGCTGAATATTCTGCCAATCTGATGCTGAATATTCTGTCAATCTGAAGTTGAATATTCTGTCAATCTGAAGCTGAATATTCTGCCAATCTGAAGCTGAATATTCTGTCAATCTGAAGCTGAATATTCTGTCAATCTAAAGTTGAATATTCTGTCAATCTGAAGTTGAATATTCTGTCAATCTAAAGTTGAATATTCTACCTATCTGAAGCTGAATATTCTGTCAATCTGAAGCTGAATATTCTGCCAATCTGAAGCTGAATATTCTACCTATCTGAAGCTGAATTTTCTCCCTAACGTTCTCTGGGTTACTGGGTTAAGCTGAATATTCTGCCTATTTGAAGCTGAATATTCTGAAGCTGAATATTCTGTCAATCTGAAGCTGAATATTCTGTCAATCTGAAGCTGAATATTCTGCCAATCTGAAGCTGAATATTCTGTCAATCTGAAGCTGAATATTCTGCCAATCTGAAGCTGAATATTCTACCTATCTGAAGCTGAATTTTCTCCCTAACGTTCTCTGGGTTACTGGGTTAAGCTGAATATTCTGCCTATTTGAAGCTGAATATTCTGAAGCTGAATATTCTGCCGATCTGAAGCTGAATATTCTGTCGATCTGAAGCTGAATATTCTGCCTATCTGAAGCTGAATATTCAGCCAATCTGAAGCTGAATATTCTGCCTATTTGAAGCTGAATATTCTGAAGCTGAATATTCTGCCGATCTGAAGCTGAATATTCTGCCTATCTGAAGCTGAATATTCAGCCAATCTGAAGCTGAATATTCAGCCAATCTGAAGCTGAATATTCTGCCTATCTGAAGCTGAATATTCCACTTATCTGAAGCTGAATATTCTACCTATCTGAAGCTGAGTATTTTACCAATCTGAAGCTGAGTATTTTACCGATCTGAAGCTGAGTATTTTACCAATCTGATGCTGAATACCTTCGCATAATGGACCCTAAAATAATTAATTCTATCTGAACATTTCCTAAAGAAGTTGATAAACAGAATGACTGGTGTAATTAAATCGCAAAATATTTATTTGTTGTTCAAGCAATCTGAATAATCTTTTTTTTATTAAAACTGATAGCAAATTCTAACAAAAATTCTGAATATTTATTCAATTTCTAAAATTCAAATTAGTATATCACTTGTCAACTGCCAGAAGTTTACTGACATCTGTATGGTTTAGTAGCTGAGGTGTGTCGCAAGTTAGGGCTGATGCAACAGTTTCAGAAATTGGGTCGCTCAGCTGGTGCAGCAGACCCACTGCGACCCGAAGACCATGGCATACCAGTCGATATCTCCAGTAAGCATTTGTAGCATGCCAGAAATGATTTGCGGCCTCCCGTAGACTCACTGCCAATGCTGGGCTGAAATACAGTGTTGGTTGATCGAATGTGTCTACTAGGCGTGTCCGGGAAGTTCAGACATTTCTTTAATCCAAGGAGCAAAAATGGAAACTGCTACAAATTAAACTTGGATGTGCAACCGACAGCTCAGCCGCAGCTATTGCGCGGCGCATCTGAAGGCTGCGTACGGCTGTTCAGTCCAAGGACTGGGGGTCGCCGCACACACCTTCAACTAGCCCAGCTAATGCTGGCACCCATTTTACAGCTGGGTGAACTGAAGCAATGCAGAGTAGAGTGTCTTGCTCAAGGACACAGATTGTTTCGACTTGGTCGAGAATCGAACCCCCGACCTTTCAGTGTCGTGAGTTCGACGCTCTAACCACTAAAGGCTACGATATAGAATTATAAAAGCTTTAAAAGCTTCTGGATTACCCCCTCGTACTATAGTACAAGTCTGAACGTCAGTTGAAACAATAGACTGCGATCTCTCAGGGTTAGTCGTAGCTATTTTAACTGCTAAAATCGATTGATCAGTTCGCTGAGAAAGGCGCCGTGTACTGTGAGTGTGCATGTACATTCCACTATAATTGGATAAAACCCCAATTTTAAGCCGGGTCGTGAATTGTATTAATTCTGTCTGTCATCCCCTAAACAAAAACCCAGCGCAAAACCCAAATAGATGCTGCAGCGTGATCACTGATCTTACCAACTTTTATTTTGTCCTTTGAGAAACAGTTTAGAGGCCAAGAATTCAGCCAATAGAGCTCTGGACGCCAGTTTTACAAAGATTTGATCTTTAGTATTCAAGTTGTTAGTAGACCGTGTCGTGGGGGCTGCAGGTTTGCAATAGGTCTGCAGGTTTGTAAACTTTGGCATGACGGTGAAAGCTTCTCCGAGTTCATATGCAGCATCCTCCAGATATTTTTCAGTCATGCCGATCATATATCTTGCATCGCTCTTTCGGCAGATTGCTCGTGTCGAATAGTTGTTGAACTTGGAGTTCGATCTGACAAACTCGGTATTAGTCCAGTACCATTTCACAAATTGGACCAGCTGCGGCAGCTGCTGACTGGGTTCCGGCGGTTGCTGAGACAGCAAAATTGTTGCTAGGGCTGCAAGGAATTGAGAATAAGGAAATGGGATAATCATATTGTCACTTTAGGAGTCTTAGTGAACCAAAATATGGTATTTTTTCTCTTGATTCTTGATTTTCGTATCATTGTAGTCCAGATAGTTCCCGTATTTATCTTTAAAAAATTGGATATCCTTTGGGAATTCCATTGCAAAGAAGTGATATCACTATAATGGTTCCTCGATCTTTCGACCAGCCATTGTTAACGGTCAAAGTTTCAATATTCATAGTTTGGTCATGCAGTAGGAAATCCCAAGTCTATTCCCCCATTGTTTTTCGTGTTGAGTACACTGTGTTCTGCCCCTATAGCTTGCATTAGCTCGTCAATTACGTCAACTGTGTTCGGCTGGCTATTATTAATTTTTCTTAGAAATTTTCAGTTTCAAAATGACAATCGAAATTCGGGGCTTAAACCATTTCTTAGTAAAAACTATGATTGATAGTATTTATAACTAGACACTGAACAATAGCACATGACAATGGTACGGTTGCTAATGGTTGAGGGCAATCGCACGTAGCGGACTCAGAGTTGTGAGTTGTTACGCAGTGTCTGACGATGTTGCACTGCATGGGTATATTGAATACATCAATCGTAAACTGTAATAGTTCTGATCCATATATTGACCTTGAAGTGTCAATGCTTAAAGTGTCAAAGGAAGTTTTGTCAGTCTTAAATTAAAGTCTAAATGTAATTTAAACTTGTTGACTAAAGTATAGCGCAGATATTGTAAACAGCTAGATATTCTTCAAATAGCTACAACTGGCATCTGTACATGTTTAGGTGCCCTAAGCTGCAGCAATGTTTTAGCAATGATAGCAACATCAATATTCAGCTTATAAATCTGTAAGTACGTACAATGATAGTCCTGCCAGATCTACGTAAATAGCTTCATGAATCTCTGCTTGTACACTAACTTTAGATACATGTAGCTGCTTATGTAGATAACATTTCCGGTTCAAACACTGCATATTTATCGCGCAAATTCGTGTATATAGCTGTGATGTAAAATTTTTAATACCTAGCAAAAGCTAAATTATTATAGCCAAGTTTTGCTACGTTTAAGCTAGCCTGTTACAGTCAGCGAAAAGTAAAAAAAATATGGTTACAATAAGCTTTCATCAGGTAGCTATTGTTACGCTTTCCTCTGCCATTGTCTGCGGCCTCATTAGCCTATTCACGGCTGACTTCTTTATCAAGTTTGATGTTGTCGGATTCAATTTCATTAAACACAAAATTGGATATTGCAACGCAACTCCGATGGGTCTTTTCGATTCGAGTGCTACAGGTAAGTGAGTTGTGAGAATATATATGTTTTGAGCAGTTTGAAATGAACTCATTTAGGGGTCAGTATAATATCCTACTGCTGGACACACTGAGTCAGTGCATTAATAATTAAGCTTATATTATAATGACATTTGAATTTCAGCAATTAAAGTACTTCTTATCGGCGGCTTAAGCTGTGCGGGCTGCTGCCTTCTACTCGAGTTCATCTCCGTGACTGTGCACTCGGCTAGAGAGAATGCCAGCCTGAAAGCTCTGTGCATGATTGTCTGCTTTGCTGGCAGTGAGTGCATTAAATTACCTTCTGAAATACATGTACGAGAATACCTTATAGACATGGATGGCTAATTATCTTGAGGGGGGGCGGAAGGCTAATTATCTTGGGGGGGGGCGGAAGGCTAATTATCTTGGGGGGCGTAAGGCTAATTATCTTGGGGGCGTAAGGCTAATTATCTTGGGGGCGGAAGGCTAATTATCTTGGGGGGGCGGAAGGCTAATTATCTTGGGGGGGGGCGAAAGGCTAATTATCTTGGGGGGGCGAAAGGCTAATTATCTTGGGGGGGCGAAAGGCTAATTATCTTGGGGGGGCGGAAGGCTAATTATCTTGGGGGGGGAAGGCTAATTATCTTGGGGGGGGGGCGGAAGGCTAATTATCTTGGGGGGGAAGGCTACTAATTATCTTGGGGGGGGAAGGCTAATTATCTTGGGGGGGGGGAAGGCTAATTAATCTTATATTGGGGTGGAAGGCTAATTATCTTGGGAGGGGGGCGGAAGGCTAATTATCTTGGGGGGGGGGGCGGAAGGCTAATTATCTTGAGGGGCGGAAGGCTAATTATCATGGGGGGGGGAAGGCTACTACTAATTATCTTGAGGGCGGAAGGCTAATTGTCTTCACGAATCCAGAAGCTGAATATTAGTCGTCATAATTTGGCAGAGTCTTAATATTTCTTTCTCACTATAGAATGCTTTTGAAGACAACTGTATTGATAGGATCGGGAACAAACGCTCTCATTAAACATTTGAATACAGCTGTAAATAAATTTCAATACATGCAACTAATATTCAGATTATCTAACTGAATTCATATCTAGTAGACTTGTAGTGTCTGTACTTTAACTTCAGGCGTGACACTGGTGACTGCGCTGGCTCTAGCGAAGCCTTCATCTGTGAGACCCGACGGAGTTGCCCGCGGCTACAGTTTTCTAATGGCGGCGGTTAGCTGCGTGTTCACCATTGAATCGCTGGTGTTCTACGTTATTCAATGGCGCTGCCAGTAGCAGCAGTAGTATGATGCGAACATTTTGCTGCTAGTTTTTTGATTTCGCGAATTCAATTAATTACAATTAAACAACACAAACAATAAATTAAATTACAATATATCGCTATGAATATTCAAGTTTCAACCCTGTGGGTCAAAGCCAGAGTGTATCAACTTTAAAATGATGCTGAGTGTATTATTAACACCAAATTGTTTTTCAAAAAGTTCTCAACTTTAAAAAAGCATGACTTCATACAGAAGAAGAAATTAACAAAAATATATGATATTCTTGTGTTTGTTTGTTTGAAACAGATTCACAAAATATTATTAGTTCTCTCATATCTGAATTAAATAAATAAAACATTCTTTTTGATTTCATTTGTACAAACACTGTGAATGCATAATTATTCTTTAAGCTGAATTTGTTTAAATCGTTTCTAAATAACCGGTATGACGATACAAAAGATGAATTATAAGCAGTTTCGCAAGAAGAATACGACTGGACAGTCAGTCAGTCTGGTAGCCACAGAGTATTTAACTATTTTAATAGCCAAGAGCCGTCAGTTCCTCGCCAATTCGCGTCAGATATGTCGGGTCAGGATAGCCATGCCTGCGGAGAATATCGAATTCAGGGTGTCAAAATTGAAATAAAAAACTAGCTGGTGCTTGCAAGTAATTTAACAACCAATATAGAAGTATAGGAGCGCCAGCTACAGAGGGGCAACAGCTACAGAGGGGGCGCCAGCTACAGAGGGGCAACAGCTACAGAGGGGCAACAGCTACAGAGGGGGCACCAGCTACAGAGAGAGGCGCCAGCTACAGAGAGGGGCACCAGCTACAGAGGGGGCACCAGCTACAGAGGGGCGCCAGCTACAGAGGGAGAGAGAGGGGCACCAGCTACAGAGAGGGGCGCCAGCTACAGAGGGAGAGAGAGGGGGCGCCAGCTACAGAGAGGGAGAGAGGGGGCGCCAGCTACAGATTAGGGCGCCAGCTACAGAGAGGGAGAGAGGGGCGCCAGCTACAGAGAGGGGGCGCCAGCTACAGAGGGGGCGCCAGCTACAGAGGGGCAACAGCTACAGAGGGGGCACCAGCTACAGAGAGGGAGAGAGGGGCGCCAGCTACAGAGAGGGAGAGAGGGGCGCCAGCTACAGAGAGGGAGAGAGGGGGCGCCAGCTACAGAGAGGGAGAGAGGGGCGCCAGCTACAGAGAGGGAGAGAGGGGCGCCAGCTACAGATTAGGGCGCCAGCTACAGAGAGGGGGCGCCAGCTACAGAGAGGGAGAGAGGGGGCGCCAGCTACAGAGAGGGAGAGAGGGGGCGCCAGCTACAGAGAGGGAGAGAGGGGGCGCCAGCTACAGAGAGGGAGAGAGGGGGCACCAGCTACAGAGGGGCAACAGCTACAGAGGGGGCGCCAGCTACAGAGGGGCAACAGCTACAGAGGGGGCGCCAGCTACAGAGGGGCAACAGCTACAGAGGGGGCACCAGCTACAGAGGGGCGCCAGCTACAGAGAGGGAGAGAGGGGCGCCAGCTACAGATTAGGGCGCCAGCTACAGAGAGGGGGCGCCAGCTACAGAGAGGGGCGCCAGCTACAGAGAGGGGCACCAGCTACAGAGGGGGGCGCAAGCTACAGAGAGGGGCGCCAGCTACAGAGGGGGTGCCAGCTACAGAGGGGGCCCAGCTACAGAGGGGGAGAGAGGGGGCGCCAGCTACAGAGGGGGCGCCAGCTACAGAGGGAGCGCCAGCTACAGAGGGGGGCGCCAGCTTACCCTTCAGGTCCTCCATCGATGCGAGTCTTGTGATGCACAGTGGCCCACGTGATAGTATTATCCATGCCAGTAGTCGCACTGGTGCCAATAGTAAACACCGCCCGACCACGAAAGGCTGCTTGAAGTCGTTCAACAATCGCCCGACCTTCTGGCGAGTCGGGAAAATAAGTGACTCGAGACACGCCTCGATATGGCAGGCCGGGATTCGGGTGCTCGCGTCCTTGAACACCCGGCCCGAAAGTGTACGTGACTACTTGAGTTGCGTATCCGGGATGACCAGGCAGACTCAAGGCCTCTTTGGTGACTGTCATGGTTCCATTGGCTGGCTGACTGCCAACTGCCGGTCTGTATCTGTGTTTAGGTCAAGTGACGTCATCTAATATTCAATAATTGAATTTAGAATATGTATAAATCCAAATCAAATTTAAGTAGGCTTAAAATACCACTAAAATGAAGCAAATTTGTACTTTTAGACTCTAGGCTGAACTGCGAGGAAATACTCTGGTAGAAAACAAACTTTACAATCGATAAAGTACAAGATGAGCACCGCATCTGAAGGCTGCGTACAGCTGTTCAGGCCAAGGTCTGGAGGGGGGGGGGGTCGCCACACACATTCTCAATTACCCCAGCTAATGCTGGCACCCATTTTACAGCTGGGTGAACTGAAGCAATGCAGAGTTAAGTGTCTTGCTTAAGGACACAAATTTTTTCCGACTTGGTCGAGAATCGAACCCCCGACCTTTCAGTGGTAAGTCCAACGCTCGAACCACTATGGTACAAGCCCCTTGATACTATACTTACAGTAGGACTAGAATATTACACGTCTACAATAAAATAATGCACGTTTATTTGATACTCTACTGATAGTAGAAATATAGGCAAATTACGATAATAATTCAGAATAACAGTGTATTAGCAATGTAACAATCATGGTACCTGTCCATGCACAGCGGGCACAGTCCATTGCCAGGCGCAGCCGGGTCGTTCAGTCTGCGCACGCACGTGACGCACAATTGGCCGCGATTGCAATGAAAAGCGGCAGCAGGTTTGGCCATAGACAGCGGCTCGCAGCACAGTTCGCAGTCTGCGCCAAATTCCTCATCATCCGCGTGTAAAGAAACCGCCGCCGCCGCTGCTGCTGTATTGTTAGGACGCGACGCGAACTCGCGACCTTCTACCGAAAGATTCCGCGACGGCGGCGGCAGCACTCTGGGCAGTTGAACGCCAAATCTGGCCTCTAAAACTCGACCGAGAGTGGCCAGAGTCTCCAAGCCTAGATCGCAGATGCACAATCGGCGAAGGTCGCCGGTTCGATTCCTGCTGCCGGCAGAATGAAACGCTTCGGCTAGTACGTGAGCAAAATCTTCGGACCGATCTGTCCAATAGGGCAAACTGGCTCCGATCGGTGTCATTCCAACCACTTGAATGCCGAGTTCAGTAGAGAGCTGAGAAAGAGTTCTCAGCAGAGCATTTATAACATCTTTCATAACTTCTTTGAACGCATTGTGATCAATAGTCTGCTCCAGTCGACTATCGTTTGGTAGCGCTAGGAACAGGATGTGACGAGCTGGCAGCTGCGAGCCCGGAGGCAAGGTCACAAGCCGAGTATCGCCGAACTTCAAGTTCTGACCTTGAAGCGCCTCCCGACACAGGCGCAGCAACTGCTGCTGACCCGACTGCGGGGTGGGGGAGCGGCACTCAACTATGTTTGAGACCCGTAACTCCAATCTCACCTATAGATAATCGAGTGTCTGAAAGACCCATAGCTCCAATCTCACCCCTAGATAATCGAGTGTCTATGAGACCCGTAACTCCAATCTCACCCATAGATAATAGAGTGTCTAAGAGACCATTCAGAATCTCAAAGATCACAATCGTGATATCTCTGCAATTAAAACTCCATAGTTAAATTCTATTTATTCACCTTGGCAGCCACAATCCTGGCCAGGCCAAAGTTAAGCGACAGAGCACAGCTAGTGGTCACAATCAGCGCGTCACACTGCAGAGTTGTGATATCGCGCGGCTCAACTCGAAGTGAGCATCGATCGTTCAATGCCAGCTCAAAATCGTACGGTCCAAGATCGCGAAGGTACTGAGTGTCCACAGGTACAACAGCGCAAGCGCCTTCTACAGCTGGGGCATCTGAAATAATTAATATTTTCATTTAGGCCACATATTTGAATTGTTTCAAATGTATGCTTTAAAAAATAACAATTAGTTAGTTACCCTGAGACACTACATCTGGAAATAGAGGCCTTCTTGAACGACTGGTAGAGCTGATGACAGAAGAGGCTCGGCTCGCTGTGGACGTTGGCTGCTCAGAGGCCCATTTTCTCAAAGCTGACTGAGCACAGCTCAGCACTTCTGGATGGCAAGCATGAAGCATTGCCAGCTTTGGTTCTGTTAACTGCATTTCAACTTGATATTGCTCATCTAGATCAACTTTGATTGGTGCCAGTTCTTGTTCAGTGAATTTTCTAGGCAGTTTAACCTTGCCAGATATGGTTGGAGGCAAGTCAGGCTCCTAAAATAGAAAATAATAGAAAACACTTTCAAGACATAAGAACAAAATAAAGATATTTAAAGTCACTGTCTTACCTCTTTTCTTTCTACTATTTTTGCTGGCACAGTATTGTTAATTAGAAATTCATCTGATCTTCTTGAAAATGTAACTAAAATGAAAAAAAATTATATAAATTGAGTCTTAAAAACATAAATTACATAAAGCCTTGTTAATATTACTTAGAATTGTTAGTTTTTAAGATCAAAAGATTAAATTGACCTTATTTAATTTATTTATATATTATACCAATTCTTATGAATCAGTATCTTATCTATAGCTGCTCCCTTATCTATAAATATCCTTTTTTATTTGTAGCTAGCCTCCTATTTGTTATTCAAATTGTCAACTAGGGCATATATGTGTAACTGCTGGCTAACCTAGCTAATCTGGCCACTATAAATTGTGGTAGACTAGGGGTAAGTCTAAAAAATCTCTATCCCAAACAATATATATACTAATTTTGCACTGTTTGTCTGTTTGTCTGTCTGTCTTTTTGTTGTCTTTGATTTTTTCAAGAACTGTCTGGCCATTTTATCAAATTTGCTTTAAAAATTCCTACTTTTTTGGGGATCATGCATAACATTTTTTGATGAAAAATTGAATGGGAAGTAGGTCAAATATTCAAAAAATATTTTTTTTGATTTTAATAGGCACTCTGTTTATAAATTTAATTGCTCAGTTTAACCATTTAAGCCTCTACTTGGCCAATGTACAGTATAGAATGTATATTTACAATAAAGTTAAGGAGTTTTATGACCCTTTATATAGTAGGCTTAAAATTTGTGGGGTTGTTTGACTTTCATTATCATTTACCAACCAGTCTAATATAGACAATTGATAAAGAGTGGGTACATAGGGAGGTTAAAAAACTGGCCTAAAATTTATCAACCCCCTAAACTGCTTTGATCTTGTTTGTCTAATAATGTGAATGATATGATAATATGATTTGAATGATCATGTGAGTTCCAAATAATCAAATTCAAATTCAATTGAATTACAACAAAGTAAAAAGGTATTTTAAAAAGAATGAAAAAGAATGATAAACATTTAGCTAGTTAATCATTAAATATTAACCTTTAAAATCACAAAGTTTTTTATACAAAACTCAAATTCTCTATACACATTATATATCCTATAGTTTAGAAAGCAAAATTTATGCTAGGATTTCCTTTCATCCCTTTAGCCAGGATTTCCTGGCATACAAGGGTACTTTCTAACATATTTTTTAGTATACATCAATATATATCTCGGCATACATTACACAGCAAAAACATTGTGTTAATGACACATTTAATTAGTTCTAGTATACAAATGAGGTCCTGTAATTTTTACCAGCATTAGACCAGCATACACTAATAGTTGTACATAATCCAAACTATGGTGAGCCAATTGCAAATACAAAATCATTTGACAACCATTTGATAAAATGCTAGTTGACAAAGTGACCAGCACCCATTTGTAGCTGGTATCCCCAATCACCCAATCAGTAGTAATACTACTACATTCTTACTTAAGGGTTGCAATAATAATGTTGGCAATGCACCGAAGAAAATTCTAATATTGACAGAATTACTCACCTTTGTTCTTGAAATACAGCTTTGCTAATGTGTGGTCCCCATTGAAAGGTTTGACAACACACAAAAATTCTTGCGAAAAAAGATCTGAGAAGTACGAATGCACAAGTTCCCAACTGACTTCATTTGGGTTCGAGTGTCGTGAAGATTTAGGAATAGAAATAGTTAAGGTAAACATAGTGCATCAACTATATTCTGGTAACTTGGTATGAAATTCAAGACATTGGTGGAATGAGCATGAATCTTAAGCCGAAAACGAAAACTTGTTTCTTAGGAAAAGCAGAATTTAAAATTTGTACAACGCTTTTAAGACAGTACGACATAAAATATTATAAGTAACCTAAATATGAACTTATGTGTGTTTCTTAAGATTTATTGAAATGATAGCGTTTAATGAATACTGAAAGTATAAACGCATAAAATTTTGTTTTATAGCGTACTTTTTAACGATGCCAGTCTGTCCGGATGATGTTTTCTTTTTTTTCAGCGGAGTTTGTCGAGTGGATTGTGTCGTGCCATTTCTGCTAACTGTCGTGCTACTAAGAGTGAGACTGGAGTCGGAAATCAGCATAAATTTTTTGGTTAACCGTTGATTTTTCGTGTTTTGACTATTAGTTCTTCTAATCTTAGCTTTGCCTCAGCACTGACTTAGTACTGTCAAGGCCCTGACACAGGCGACAGAATGGGGCTTGCTATGTCGATACATATAGTATAGCTAGGGCCTATACTCCTCCTATAGGCCTATGTAATGTATGATGCGTGCAAAAAGCAAATTTGAATAAAAAAGTAGACTAGGCCCTAGCTTTCTTTCAAAATGAGCATCCTTGTGTTGCAATTGCAAGGCAAGTTAGGCCTACATTGAATAAAATCAAAATCCTAATTAGGCCCCTAGGCCTAATACATAAGTATAGAGTATAGTATAGACCCACTACCCCTACCCTACTATACACTATCTAGTAGAGGTCGGACGGGATCCCGATCCCGATCCCGAAATCTTGGGATCCCAAGGAAAATTGGATTCCCGCGGGACTAGAATCCCAACCCTAAAAAACACGAGAAACGGGAACAGGTCTTTTGATTAAAAATTTATAGAATTAGTGATTACTTGAATGTATTTTGTTTTACCTTGTACTCATTACATTATTAATTTGTTGGTTACAAAACTTGTCAATCAATCAATTTTGTTGTATTCTACTTTTTGATCTTGACATTTTTAGCTCAATTTTGTTTAACTTTATATGGACCTACAAGCTACAATACACTAAAAGACCTGATCCCGAATCCCGATCCCGATCTTGAGAAAAAAAATATTCCCGATCCCGATCCTGCCCAAAGATTTCAATCCCGTCCGACCTCTTCTATCTAAGGCCTATCACAAAAAATCCTTGGCTTTATAAATATAATTAAAGAAACTTTAATCTTTAGGGCCTATAAAATTAAAATAATTGGCCTACTATAACCCTAAACCATAGGGCCTAGCTAAGATGCATAATAGGCCCAAATTATACCTAATCATATAGCATATATAAGCCTATTAACTAGGTCTAGGCCTAGTTAAAATTAAATTCATTCAAGAAAAAAACAATAAAAGAAAATGTCTAAAGCACAATGCCCTAGCTAGTTTCCTACCTTAAACTATTTTTTGACACTAAATTTGAAACAAATAAACCAAAATAAACCAAATAAGTTTGGTTTATTTTGATAAACTAAAATAAGTTTTCTAAAGTATACTTAAGATATATGTAAGTCTTTAAACTACTGATTAAGGTCTTAAAAACAGCATTTATATAGTATGATAATAGGTCACCTTATACTATAGAAGAAGTTGCTGAAACACTGCTTAAGATAGGCCCCTAGTAGGTATTAGAAGAACTTGCTGACTGAGATAGAAATCAAAAAGGTCATTACAATCAGTTTATGACTAGTAGGGCCTAGGCCTATCATTTGTTAAATTTAGATATAAAATTTATGGGAATCGGACATTTTGTCCAAAAACTTTTTGTCTGGGTCTCTTCATCTGGATGAGAAATTTTATCTAAAGTTCTAAAAGGTATGGCATTTTGTCCAATAGGCACAACATTTTGTCCAAGTCCGATATACAAATAATTTAAAATGGTACTAGCATTATAAAATGTACTAGCATTGTAAAATGGCATTAAAACCTCAAGTAGTAAAATGATATATATAGAATGTCATGTTGATGCAAATGTTAAGTAGGTGATGCATTAGGCCTAGGTTTAACCATTTTTGAAAAATAAATATGGCCCACAGACTTTAGGAAGCTGTTGGGGCTACTTTGTCCTTTTTTGAAAAGTTGCCACTGATGAGCAATGCATCCCTGGATTGTCTTTGATGCTTTACATTGGTATCGCAGCACAATGCCCTAGTCTAGAAGCTATTTTTGTATCAAAATCAACTGAGCCTTAGGTAGGGGGTCCAGTGAGAAAATTTTTTTTTTCGAAATCCAAATTTTTAATCATGCCATGTTGTAGTCCTGGATGTTATGAGTGAAATGACACCAAACTTTTGAAAATTGATCAAGTAATAAAAAAGTTATGGAGTTTTTCGTTTCAAAAAAATGGTGTTTTTTCCCTATCTGAAATACACTAAAAACTGTGCCATTTTTGGGCAAAAAAACATGTTTTGTGCAGTAAAATGTCTGTAACTTTCTTATTTTATAACCAATTTTAGTGCTTTATGTTTTATTTTGTAGATTTTTGTTGCTACAACATTATCTGATATTTTTTTCTATATATATACTGTTCTATATATGCAGATATCTGGGGATTAGGACAAAAAGGTGAAGAAAAAAAATTTTCTGGAGTACCATTCTTTGGCTTTTTCATGGTATAGTTTCTATTTACCTTATTTTATATTACTTCCATGTCAAAGAAATACTTGTATACTATAATTAGTAAGATTTTTGACTTTCTACTATAAGTAGTATTTAAATGAGTGACTATTATTTCTATGAAAACGGGTCTTCCAAAGTACCATTCTGGATGTCTATGTTGTCTAAAAATCTATGTAGCTCGTGTCAATATTAATCTTAACTATCTTCATGCTGGAGTCATTCAAAAGATTTTTGTAGTCCATTTAACAGCTGTAATGAATCGATACTGTATTAAGTAATATGTTACTAAATCATGTACTTTCATGTTTGAAGAGACCATGCCCATATTCAGCAATTGATCGAATATAGATTTACAGTTTATCTGCATCATTTGATTCATTTACTTGTTCACTGTGTTCACTTTTCAGCGCGATAGCTGTTCGTGGTAATCCAGTCAATTTGTCTGCTATCAAATTCAGCTGCAGTCAGTGCAGCTCGTCAGCAAATATTTCATCTGCTGTGCTGGCCTTCTCATCGTACTATGAGTCTACTACAGTACTACAACTGTAGCTACTACAATCAAGCCAGTCAAGAATGAGACAATATTACAGGGTGGGTTTCAGGTCCTTGACACGAATGTAGGTCGCCATCGTGTCCAGGGTGCTGGAATCAGCCAGCAGGCAGTCAACAAAACCCGTGTGCGTGCCTTTCCTCTCCAGTATTAAGGTGTCTGCAGCGTCAGTAGCATCTGCACCAGCTGCGGGCGGTACGAACCGGCTTGGATGACATGGCCTGGCAGCTGGAGACTGGAGTCGCCAACTGCGCAACAACAGTTTGCTGAGATGGGACACCATGTTGGTGATTGGTGAATTGTGACTTGCTCGTAGCCAATCTAACAATCTTGAGCAATACACAGCGTGATTACATTGTATACTGTAGTATGTACATGCACATGTATGAGAGTATGACAGTCGATTCGTCTGCTCCTGTTTTCATCCCCAGTCAGTTGTCTCCCAGCAGCCGAATTGGCTGAGAACCCTTTTAGTCAGTTCAGCCTCTACTCAACTGCTTCACTTTAGTGCTTTAATATTTTTAATTAGCTTGGCAGAATGTCTCAGTCTGCCTGCAGACACTAAACTAGACGCACTTTGTAACCTGTGGAGGCAGTAACAAAAGTGAAAAAGGTGCGGGACCTGTAGAGGTCAAAGGTGTGCGAGGAAGCTGCTGGCAAGCAGAGTCCCTGGGTCATCTACATGGGCCAGGCACTTGTCTTTCCTGCTGTGGTCCCAGCTGCAACTGAGCCAGAGTCGACTTCTAGCACGCCAGTTTGCCAACCTTTGCTGCTGCTGTTGCCTGGTCCCCTTCAGAGAAGAGGGCGCCGACGCAGGCCTTCGAGAAGCTGCGCGCAATCTTCGGGCCCAGCTGGAATGATCAGAGGCGACTGTAGAAAGCTTCACCCATGAGCTTGTCATGCACTCATAGTAGATACTGTATAGGCGCAGCATGTCTGGCATCTGGAAGATCTGCAAATAAAAGATGGATTAGTGAGAAATGCATAAGAAATATAGTATATCGTAAGTCCTGCTATCCCTTTTTAAAGAAAAATTGCATACATGACTTCTTTTCGAATATACAGCCCCTCAATGTACATTTTTCCTATCTCGGTAGTGTATTTTGCATGTACACCTGTGCCAATTATGCTTAATAACGTTGGTGCGGCAAAAGTTATCAGTATGTGCCTTTAGGACAAAGATTTTGGCCTGTTTTGCTATCATTTTATCGAAGAAACTAACTGGCCATTCTTTTGAGCTTCGAAAATTTCCCGATTTTAATGTCTCTTATGGGGATTTGCATGCATTTTGACGATTTCTGTTAAGCATACTGCGGCAAGAGTTACACTCATCTTGTCTTGCCTAAAAGTTTCATTTTGTCCCTAGAAGTAAGTAGCAAAAAGAATTAGGGTGGCCGCTCTTTCCATTCAAAAGTTATGGCCATTTTAAATTTTACATGTACATGTACATGTACATATTTTTGAACAAAAAAAGTTCACTTAAAATGACCTCCAGGAAGTTACCTACACTCAGTGTGCAAGCATTCTTAGCAGTTATGCACTCATTTACTAAAAAACGAATCCTCCCGATCCCATATTTTCAAGCAAATTCGGCACAGTTTTGAAAATGTACGAAAATGTACACAATGTTTGACAGGCTGTATCTTTGTAATCGTATGTCCTAAACATGAAAACTATATGTCGTTTAAAACATCTGTTTGCCTTCTTTTCAATGAATATAAGAACGTGGTCATATCTCAAATATTTAAAAAGTTACATACGTTTAAAGAAGACCACTTTTACCATTTTTCGGTTTTGCACATGCTAAAAATAGGCTCGCTGGACACCCTACCTTAGGTTACTAAGCACTAGAACCTTGGTTGGTTGGATAGATGATTCAATGGCAGCCAACATTGCCTTGTCTATTAGAGTCCCTATCGCACTGAACAGTCTGCAACAGCCTTCTAGCATAGCTATATTGCAACTTGCATCTTTATCATTATGCCTGCTATAGGCAAGTGCCCATATTCATGGCATTCAACTAAGTGCTTGTCAAATTGACAAACTACTGCAGAGCAAGTTGTGTCTATATTCTGGTGTATACATGCTGGTATGTACATATTATTAACATTACTATATACCATATTAACAATATAAATTTGCTTAAAATTTTATGTCAAAATAATTTAAGTAGGAAACTAGGGCATTGCCTAGCTATATAAAATGATATATTAACGATATACATAGGAACATTACAAAGTTTGCATTGCTGATTTACAATAATTTAATAGTTAATACAGCAATAGGCCCATGTTTAGGATTTATAAAATACAATATAAATATAAAATTTCAATTTTTTGTTTTAACTTTTAGCTAATAGTTTACAATATTTTTCATACAAGCAATTTTTTAATAGCAAAAACTTAAGACATTTTTCTTTTTGTCCTTGTCTTATTTCTACTAGTCTAACCTTGATTTTTTGGTAGCTAGTTCCAAAGATACAATAAAGCAAAACCTTTTTTTAATTCTAATAGATGCTTCCAAGGTAAAAATTTTATCATCAACAAGTTTTCTTTCATTGTCATAGTATTTATTTGAATTTTGTTATGATATATTGGCTATAATCACAGTACATCTCTACAAAAAATGAGTAAACTAAGCAAAATATGGTTTTATTTTGAAGCTGTAATTAAATTAAATTCCAGGCAGACTTTTCATCCTTGCTGACAGAAATTGACCACTACCTTGGTTGTAGTGGTAAGCAGTCAGACAGTGGCGCCAACAACAATGAGCTGGTGCTGTCCCATCGAATTGATGTAAGTCTTGTTGTTCACTAGACTCCATTGTCTCAATCGCATTTGTCAATTATCAGCTGGTATATCTCTTAGATATGAATCCCTAGATCCCATTTCTTTTTGCAAATCTTATTCCCACATCCTAGTCTATTCCCAGGTCACATTCTCTTTCCAGATCCCATTCTCTTCCCAGATCCCATTCGCTTCCCAGATCCCATTCTCTTCCCAGGTGCCATTCTCTTCTCAGATCTCATTCTCTTCCCAGGTTGAATTCCTTTCCCAGATCCCATTCTCTTATCAGGTTGCATTCATTTCCCAGATCCCATTCTCTTATCAGGTTGCATTCATTTCCCAGATCCCATTCTCTTCCCAGATCCCATTCTCTTCCCAGATCCGATTCTCTTATCAGGTTGCATTCCTTTCCCAGATCCCATTCTCTTCCCAGATCCCATTCTCTTATCAGGTTGCATTCTTTTCCCAGATCCCATTCTCTTCCCAGATCCCATTCTCTTATCAGGTTGCATTCCTTTCCCAGATCCCATTCTCTTCCCAGATCCCATTCTCTTATCAGGTTGCATTCATTTCCCAGATCCCATTCTCTTCCCAGATCCCATTCTCTTATCAGGTTGCATTCTTTTCCCAGATCCCATTCTCTTCCCAGATCCCATTCTCTTATCAGGTTGCATTCCTTTCCCAGATCCCATTCTCTTATCAGGTTGCATTCTCTTCCCAGATCCCATTCTCTTCCCAGATCTTATTCTCTTCCTAGATCCAATCTCTTCCCAACTCCCCAGTCTCCTTCCAGACCCTAGTCTCTCCCCAGATCCCACCCCCTCACCTGATACATTTCTTTCTCTCCCCAGATCCCATTGTCTTCATATCTTATTGCATCTCATTATCTTCCAGTATCCCAATCTCCTAGGTTCTAGATCCCAATGCCTTCTCTACGCGTCACTTGCAATGCTAATAATATTGATATTCATTGAATTGCTCAACAATCCAGCACTTCTTGGGTCTGCACCCGTCACAACTGGAGCTGGAGTCCGACGTGACTCGGGATTGTCTGGAAGCACTGCTGGAACTGCTTGTCACCGGCCGGAGCGGAGTGTCTCACTCTCTTCGACGCAGATGCGTAAAGCTATTGACCCACCTGGGTGAGTTCAGTTACGTTAGATAAAACTTACGTGTTTCTATTTAAGACTACTAAGATTATAATTGGGATTTCGGATTCAAATAGTTATTTATATATGATATTATTATAGGGATTTATGGGATTCTAATTCAAGAGATTTTTAAGAGATTCTAATTCGGATGTATAAAATTCTAATTCGAATTTATGAGATTCTAATTCGGAGTTTTATGAAATTCTAATTTGGATTTATGAGATTCTAATTCGGAATTTTATGAAATTCTAATTCGAATTTATGAGATGCTAATTCGGAATTTTATGAAATTCTAATTCGAATTTATGAGATGCTAATTGAGATTTATGCGTTTCTAATAGGGATTCATGGAATTCTAATAGGGATTCATGAGATGCTAATTGAGATTTATGCGTTTCTAATTGGGATTTTATGTGTTTGTATTGGGGTTTATGAGATTCTAATTTAGATATTTGATATTCTAATAGGAATTTCTGAGAATCTAATAGGATTTATGAAATTTTAATAGGGATTTATGAGATTCGAAAAGAGATTTATGATAACAGACAGTTATTGCCCATTCCTAATAAATTTTCAGCAAGCAGTCGAGCGTGGCAGGAGACGCTGCTGGAATCGCACAGCTGCTTGGATCGACTGCCAGTGTTCTTTCATCAGCGTCCATCGCATCCGTTGCTGACTGACGGCCTGTGCTTGCTGCAGGCGCTCTGCTTTGATTATCATTTTGGTGCTTGGACTGACGGTGACAGGGCTGCGGCTGTTGCCTCCGTGGTTTCCGTGCTGCTGTTCTATCTCAGGTAGGCTTGTAATATAGCTTCAGGGAGGGGTGGGTAGCCTAAAAACTTCAGGGAGGGGTTTGTAGTATGATAAAACAGCAAGGTGGGGTTTTGTGGCTTGATAAAACTTCAGGTAGGTGTTTGTAGCCTGATAAAACTTCAGAGAATAGTTATTAGTCTGATAAAACTTCAGGGAGGGGTTAGTAACTTGATAAAACTTCTGGTAGGGGTTTGTAGCCTGATAAAACTTCAGAGAATAGTTATTAGTCTGATAAAACTTCAGAGAATAGTTATTAGCCTGATAAAACTTCAGGTAGGGGTTAGTAGCCTGATAAAACTTCAGAGAATAGTTATTAGTCTGATAAAACTTCAGGGAGGGGTTAGTAACTTGATAAAACTTCTGGTAGGGGTTTGTAGCCTGATAAAACTTCAGAGAATAATTATTAGTCTGATAAAACTTCAGGGAGGGGTTATTAACCTGATAAAACTTCAGGGAGGGGTTTGTAGCTAGATAAAACTTCAGAGAATGGTTATTAGCCTGATAAAACTTCAGGGAGGGGTTATTAGCTTGATAAAACTTCAGAGAATGGTTATTAGCCTGATAAAACTTCAGGGAGGGGTTAGTAGCTAGATAAAACTTCAGAGAATAGTTATTAGCCTGATAAAACTTCAGGGAGGGGTTAGTAGCTAGATAAAACTTCAGAGAATAGTTATTAGCCTGATAAAACTTCAGGGAGGGGTTAGTAGCTAGATAAAACTTCAGAGAATAGTTATTAGCCTGATAAAACTTCAGGGAGGGGTTAGTAACTTGATAAAACTTCTGGTAGGGGTTTGTAGCCTGATAAAACTTTAGAGAATAGTTATTAGTCTGATAAAACTTCAGGGAGGGGTTAGTAACCTGATAAAACTTCAGGGAGGGGTTTGTAGCTAGATAAAACTTCAGAGAATAGTTATTAGCCTGATAAAACTTCAGGGAGGGGTTATTAGCTTGATAAAACTTCAGAGAATGGTTATTAGCCTGATAAAACTTCAGGGAGGGGTTAGTAGCTAGATAAAACTTCAGAGAATAGTTATTAGCCTGATAAAACTTCAGGGAGGGGTTAGTAGCTAGATAAAACTTCAGAGAATAGTTATTAGCCTGATAAAACTTCAGGTAGGGGTTAGTAGCCTGATAAAACTTCAGGGAGGGGTTATTAGTCTGATAAAACTTCAGAGAATAGTTATTAGCCTGATAAAACTTCAGGTAGGGGTTAGTAGCCTGATAAAACTTCAGGGAGGGGTTATTAGCCTGATAAAACTTCAGGGAATGGTTATTAGCCTGATAAAACTTCAGGGAAGGATTAGTAGCCTGATAAAACTTCAGGGAGGGGTTATTAGTCTGATAAAACTTCAGGGAATGGTTATTAGCCTGATAAAACTTCAGGGAGGGGTTAGTAGCTTGATAAACTTCAGGGAAGGATTAGTAGCCTGATAAAACTTCAGGGAGGGGTTATTAGTCTGATAAAACTTCAGGGAATGGTTATTAGCCTGATAAAACTTCAGGGAGGGGTTAGTAGCTTGATAAAACTTCAGGGAGGGATTAGTAGCCTGATAAAACTTCAGGGAGGGATTAGTAGCCTGATAAAAGTTCAGGGAGGGGTTCGTAGTCTAAGAAAGCTTCAGGGAGGGTTCGTAATTTAGTAAAACTTAATGGATGAAAGTTTAGTAATCCACATGATTCAAGAAGGGCTTGATATCACAAATTATTAAAAACAGTTTTGTAAAATTACCCTAATTAAAGCTATTTTCAGGGTTTAACAAACATAATATGCTTAAAAATTACACCGACTAATTACTGAATCTATTAATTGAGTAGTGAATTCAGGGCATGTCGTGAACAGCAATCATAAACATTTATTTTTTATGATTTTAACTTCCCCAGAAACGACTCGGACATGGCAATCTACGAACCATCGCTTGGCATTCTCGCTTCCCTGCTTCGCGGCAATACCGACTGCCAGAATTTGGTTCGCAATTCTGACAAGTTTCACTGGCTAAAAAAGCAGCTATTGAAAAATTTGGAGAATCCGTCATTAAGCATTACTATTTATTCAATGTCGCTAATCTACTATCTTGGTGGGTGTGGTGAACAGCTGTTTAACTGTCCAACCAATTCCTATCAGAGCATTCAAGCTGTGTTTCATGTACTACTGACTGGCAGTTGCAATAGTAGATGGGCGCCATTGTATTCCGCTAATTTGCTTATTGATATTGCCACTTCTGGCTTCAATCAGGACTTGTTGCCTACTTATGAGTATTTGCCAGTCTGCTTGGGACCGCTGTTGGATCAGCTGACAGCGGAGAAGCTGCTTCAAGGCAAGGTGAGTGAAATTTTGTGCCTATTTTGTAAAATTGTTCTCAGATCAGTTTTAATATAATCATCTCAAATAATTAGAACACGATACTAAGATCCCTGTGTCTTCTGACATCCAGTTGCCTCATCCTTGTCTCTTCTTAACTCCCATTCTCCCAGATCCCATTCTCAATTCCCAGAACCCATTACCTTCTCAGATCCCCTTACCTTCTCAGATCCCCTTACCTTCCCAGATCCCATTATCTTCCTAGATTCCATTCTCTTCCCAAATCCCATTCTATCTCTCTTCCCAAATCCCATAGATAGAGAAGGATCTAGGGTTATAAAAGGGTCTAGGGTAAGAGAAGGGCTTAGGGTAAGAGAAGGGTTTAGGGTAAGAGAAGGGCTTAGGGTAAGAGAAGGGCTTAGGGTAAGAGAAGGGTTTAGGGTAAGAGAAGGGTTTAGGGTAAGAGAAGGGTTTAGGGTAAGAGAAGGGTTTAGGGTAAGAGAAGGGTTTAGGGTAAGAGAAGGGCTTAGGGTAAGAGAAGGGATTAGGTAAGAGAAGGGTTTAGGGTAAGAGAAGGCTTAGGGTAAGAGAAGGGTTTGGGGTAAGAGAAGGGCTTAGGGTAAGAGAAGGGTTTAGGGTAAGAGAAGGGTTTAGGGTAAGAGAAGGTTTAGGGTAAGAGAAGGGCTTAGGGTAAGAGAAGGGTTTGGGGTAAGAGAGGGCTTAGGGTAAGAGAAAGGTTTAGGGTAAGAGAAGGGTTTAGGGTAAGAGAAGGGCTTAGGGTAAGAGAAGGGTTTGGGGTAAGAGAAGGGTTTAGGGTAAGAGAAGGGTTTAGGGTAAGAGAAGGGTTTAGGGTAAGAGAAGGGCTTAGGGTAAGAGAAGGGCTTAGGGTAAGAGAAGGGTTTGGGGTAAGAGAAGGCTTAGGGTAAGAGAAAGGTTTAGGGTAAGAGAAGGGTTTAGGGTAAGAGAAGGGTTTAGGGTAAGAGAAGGGTCTAGGGTAATAGAAGGGTCTAGGATAAGCGAAGGGTTTAGGGTAAGAGAAGGGTTTAGGGTAAGAGAAGGATTCAGAACTAAAGGATCTAGGGAATTGACGAAATAGGAAACAATTATGTGGGTCAAAGATTTGAGAGTCATCTTAAACTATGGCGATATTAAGAAAGGGTAAACTGGTCTAGGACCTTCATGAAGTACATGATACGTTGTGCTCGCGCGTCAGCGTTCAATCATAAGCTAGTCTAGGATAATTTGAGTCGTGACGTTTCGCTGTGGTGACTACGATTTAATTTCTTATCGTTAAATCGAAAGCATCGGTAAGACAGACGGCGAGTTCTGAGGACGCTAAGGCGGCAATTTCGACAGGCAGACAATTGACTAGATATATTCGTAATACACCTAAGGGTCACGGTCAGATTCGTGTCTGAGCTTGATCACGAGTTGATAGACAACGGTGTCGAATCGCACCTATCAGACGTCAAATTAGTCGTGCAATGTCTTCGAAAGCTTGCATTACAACAAGCGACCCGCGAATAACGTTTGACGACCCGACATTCTTACGAAAAAGTTCACAGTTAAGAGGGTCTAGGGGTAATCGATGGGGTTAGAGGGTCTAGGGGTAATCGATGTCAAGAGGGTCTAGGGGTAATCGATGTTAAGAGGGTCTAGGGGTAATCGATGCATGTCAAGAGGGTATAGGGGTAATCGATGTCAAGAGGGTCTAGGGGTAATCGATGACAAGAGGGTCTAGGGGTAATCGATGTCAAGAGGGTCTAGGGGTAATCGATGTTAAGAGGGTCTAGGGGTGATCGATGTTAAGAAGATCTAGGGTAATTGATGTTCACAGGGTCTAGGGGTACTCAATGTTAAGAGGGTCTAGGGATACTCAATGTTAAGAGGGTCTAGGGGTACTCAATGTTAAGAGGGTCTAGGGATAATCGATGCTAGAGGGTATAGGGATAATCGATGTTAAGAGGGTCTAGGGGTACTCAATGTTAAGAGGGTCTAGGGATAATCGATGCTAGAGGGTATAGGGATAATCGATGTTAAGAGGGTCTAAGGGTACTCAATGTTAAGAGGGTCTAGGGATACTCAATGTTAAGAGGGTCTAGGGGTACTCAATGTTAAGAGGGTCTAGGGATAATCGATGCTAGAGGGTATAGGGATAATCGATGTTAAGAAAGTCTAAGGGTACTCGATGTTAGAGGATCTAGGGATAATCGATGTTAAGAGGGTCTAGGGGTAATCGATGTTAAGAGGGTCTAGGGGTAATCGATGTTAAGAGGGTCTAGTGGTAATCGATGTTAAGAGGGTCTATGGTAATCGATGTCAAGAGGGTCTAGGGGTAATCGATGTAAGAGGGTCTAGGGGTAATCGATGTTAAGAGGGTCTAGGGGTGATCGATGTTAAGAAGATCTAGGGGTAATTGATGTTCACAGGGTCTAGGGGTACTCAATGTTAAGAGGGTCTAGGGATACTCAATGTTAAGAGGGTCTAGGGGTACTCAATGTTAAGAGGGTCTAGGGATAATCGATGCTAGAGGGTATAGGGATAATCGATGTTAAGAAAGTCTAAGGGTACTCGATGTTAGAGGATCTAGGGATAATCGATGTTAAGAGGGTCTATGGGTAATCGATGTTAAGAGGGTCTAGGGGTAATCGATGTTAAGAGGGTCTAGGGGTAATCGATGTTAAGAGGGTCTATGGGTAATCGATGTTAAGAGGGTCTAGGGGTAATCGATGTTAAGAGGGTCTAGGGGTAATCGATGTCAAGAGGGTCTAGGGGTAATCGATGTTAAGAGGGTCTAGGGGTAATCGATGTTAAGAGGGTCTAGGGGTGATCGATGTTAAGAAGATCTAGGGGTAATTGATGTTCACAGGGTCTAGGGGTACTCAATGTTAAGAGGGTCTAGGGGTACTCAATGTTAAGAGGGTCTAGGGGTAATCGATGTCAAGAGGGTCTAGGGGTAATCGATGTTAAGAGGGTCTAGGGGTAATCGATGTTGAGAGGGTCTAGGAGTGATCGATGTTAAGAGGGTCTAGGGGTAATCGATCGTAAGAGGGTCTTAGGGGTAATCGATCGTAAGAGGGTCTTAGGGGTAATCGATCGTAAGAGGGTCTAGGGGTAATCGATCGTAAGAGGGTCTAGGGGTAATCGATCGTAAGAGGGTCTTAGGGTCTAGCGGTAATAGCACGTTAAGGCGTCTGGACACGTTGGTCGGCGTTACCACGCTAGACTAACCAGCGGTTGACCATTGACTTGCGACGGAGCTGGATGAACTAACCGATCGCTCGTTCACGACGATACACCCTGCTAGCGTTCTAATAGCGTCCGCGAGAACCTAGATGAAACCGGTTCACACGTCGTAGGCAAACGACACCGATAACACGGCCTAATCGTTAAAACCGCAGTTATCATTGTTCGGAAATCGGTTAGTCTAACTTCGATCTGAAAGATGACTATGATGACTCTGATCATCATTGCCGCTTGTAGGTTTCGTTAGAAGTTGTAGCACAAGGGACCGAGCAGATGATCGAACGCCAGAGCAGATAGTAACGATAAGACCCCCTGGTATATCGTTACGGTCGTAACCACCGAGACCGCGTCGGCACAGGCTGATAACGCCCCTAGTCTAACACCTTACACGGGAAGCATATCACACGGACCGACCCGTCTTCGAATATGGGTCCACTCATCATACTTGACACAAACATATAGTAAAGTTAAAATCCACAGTAAACCCACAAACCCTAGTTTCACAGCGGCTGACTCCCTAATCCCTAACACAAACCCTAGTTTGTAGCTTCACAGCGGCTGACTCCCTAATCCCTAAAACAAACCCTAGTTTCACAGTGGCTGACTCCGTTATCCCTAAAACAAACCCTAGTTTCACAGTGGCTGACTCCGTTATCCTAAAACAAACCTAGTTTTACAGCGGCTGACTCCGTTATCCCTAAAACAAACCCTAGTTTCACAGTGGCTGACTCTGTTATCCCTAAAACAAACCCTAGTTTTACAGCGGCTGACTCCGTAATCCCTAAAACAAACCCTAGTTTCACAGCGGCTGACTCCCTAATCCCTAGTAACACAAACCCTAATTCACAGTGACTAACTCATCCCTAGTTCTCCTTAGCTTATTTTTACATTGAATTAACATAGATTAGAATTTCAGAAGGTCTGTGGTACAGAATGTTCAGCAGTGTCACCTTTATAGTCTTTGTTTCCACTGTCTTGGTTTTTGCAGCGTTTCCCGCGAACTGGCCTCACTATTGTCTCAGCGTCATCGCTTGGCTTTAGCCTCAACCAATAATGGTATCGCTAGAGGCCCTTCAGCGTTGCCTAGTAACGGTTGCTATGCGGGTAGCATCGGTCTCGGCGTTGAACTGATGAACGGCCACGGTGTCGCGGTTGGTTCGACAACTTCAACGTCTGCATCTGCCGGCAGCAGCGGTGGCGGCGGCGGTGCAGTCAACGGTGGACACGAGCTGGGCAGCGGTCAGCTGGATCAGCTGATTAACGATGTTAAAAACAGGCTGAATGTGAGTGCTTTATCTAATCTGTTTCTTTTTCATTGCAACTCAGGTATGTGCTCAGGGGTCAGTGAAATGGGACGAATTGCCTCAAGTAGTGACCCTGGGCGACTCTTTTATCTTTTTAACGACTCATTAGACTGTAATGCAACGGAAAGGCGACTGTTGAGTCTCGTGAGTTGCAAAACCGTATAATAGTCGTCTCTGAGTGACCACCCTGAGTCTCTGAGTGACCACCCTGAGTCTCTTCAGTGACCACTCTGAGTCTCTTGAGTGACCACCCTGAGTCTCTTGAGTGACCACCCTGAGTCTCTTCAGTGACCACTCTGAGTCTCTTGAGTGACCACTCTGAGTCTCTTCAGTGACCACTCTGAGTCTCTTGAGTGACCACCCTGAGTCTCTTGAGTGACCACTCTGAGTCTCTTGAGTGACCACTCTGAGTCTCTTCAGTGACCACTCTGAGTCTCTTGAGTGACCACCCTGAGTCTCTTGAGTGACCACCCTGAGTCTCTTCAGTGACCACTCTGAGTCTCTTGAGTGACCACTCTGAGTCTCTTCAGTGACCACTCTGAGTCTCTTGAGTGACCACCCTGAGTCTCTTGAGTGACCACCCTGAGTCTCTTGAGTGACCACCCTGAGTCTCTTGAGTGACCACCCTGAGCCTCTTGAGTGACCACCCTGAGTCTTCAGTGACCACTCTGAGTCTCTTCAGTGACCACTCTGAGTCTCTTCAGTGACCACTCTGAGTCTCTGAGTGACCACCCTGAGTCTCTGAGTGACCACCCTGAGTCTCTGAGTGACCACCCTGAGTCTCTTGAGTGACTACCCTGAGTCTCTTCAGTGACCACTCTGAGTCTCTGAGTGACCACCCTGAGTCTCTGAGTGACCACCCTGAGTCTCTGAGTGACCACCCTGAGTCTCTTGAGTGACTACCCTGAGTCTCTTGAGTGACCACCCTGAGTCTCTGAGTGACCACCCTGAGTCTTGAGTGACCACCCTGAGTCCTCAGTAAGCATCCTGACTGCTTTCATCTGTACCAGCTAGTTTTGGGACATTGTCGCCGAAGACTCTTGAAATTATTAATGGTACTATAAGGACGCCAGCATTTCATTTGCATTCATAACCACCCCTCCCTCTAACAAAAACTTTTGCACAGCTGAAGGACACTCGAGTCTCAGACCTGCTCACACTGTACGAATCCAAGCTGCAAGCCTGTCAACTCAGCGAAGAATCTTTAATTGCCTACGCCGCCGCTCAATCCGACGCACTGTCCCGTTGTCAAGCGGTTGCTAGGCGCCAAGCTCAGCGCTCGGCCGCTCTGGAGGCGGAATGCGCCAAACTACGCGGAGCTACGGCTGACGCCGAAAAAGCGCAAGAGTCGCTGCGCGTGCTTGAACGCGAGAAAGCGGCAAATGAGGCCAGACTGGTGAAAGAGGTGAAGTCTGCTCAGCGGAATGCTGAGCGGCTGCAGGCCCTGCTGGACCAGACCGAGCGGGAGAAGCTGGAGATGGCCGAGAGGAATAACCAGCTGAAGAATATCCTCATGTCCGCCTCTGCTGTGTTTAAGTCTTAGGCGCTGACTGACTGTGTCTGTCTGTCTGGGTCTGTCTGTCTGTCTGTCTGTATGTATGTATGTATGTATGTATATCTGTCTGTCTGTCTGTCTGTCTGTCTCTGTCTGTATGTCTGTCTGCCTTCCTGTCTGTCTGTCTGTCTGTCTGTCTGTCTGTCTGTCTGTCTGTCTGTCTGTCTCTGTCTGTATGTCTGTCTGTCTGTCTGTCTGTCTGTCTGTCTGTCTGTCTGTCTGTCTGTATGTCTGTCTGTCTGTCTGTCTGTCTGTCTGTCTGTCTGTATGTCTGTCTGTCTGTCTGTCTGTCTGTCTGTGTGTCTGTCTGTCTGTTTTAGTCTCTGTGTCTGTCTGTTTGTTTTAGTCTCTGTGTCTGTCTGTTTGTTTTAGTCTCTGTGTCTGTGTCTGTCTGTCTATTAAACTTAAGTCAACTGTACAAACTAACAAGAATTGTTGGACATTAAGAAGTCAATTTAATTTATTTATTCTTACAAATATATCTTGTCAGCTTGCGGCTCCGTGCTGCTGTAACTACTAGTATCATGCACATCATTTTTACTCACCAGAAGCCTCTGCCGCAGCACAAAATCAAAATGCATTCTCAATTGGTTCAGTTTAGCCTGTTTACAGACCTTTTTCGCCTATTTATAATTAATATTTTTTTTGCCAAATAACATCGCTACTGCCATTAGTCTGTCTCTATTTTTTCCTATGTGAGCATTTTTCTTATTTAGAATTGTTGAATTTTTCTAATTTTGTTAAATTGCATGAGGCGTGTAAATATCCTTATTAAATAATTCCCCTATTGCTTTTGTAGGAACGCTAATTTTTACTGCTTATATTAGGCTTATAAATTCAATTACTTTGTCAAAATTAAAAAAATTTATAATGTTGCATGCCAATTATTTTATTCAATTTGAACTATTTTTCTATTTATTTTTATATAACTGTTGAATTTATTTACAATTGTGTGCATGCCAATTAATGAATGGTTAATTTTATTGTCCTCTCTCTAAGTTTTTTTAGCCTTCAGTCATTAGAGAATTGCATACATTATGTATAAAGCATCACTAATTTCTATATTACTAATTATTGTTGTGGATGAAGCGAAAATAATATACATATTATAAATACATATTTCCGCTTAAAGCTGCTGTGCCAGAGCAGGTTGATAATTAATAAAACTTGATTTGCATTTGTCAAATCATTTTAACTAACTGCTTTTTAGAACCAACCTTACCTCTCAGCGAACCTAAATGTACACTCGCTCTTCCCTTACCCCTTAATAACAATCTAAATGTACACTTGCTCATCCCTTACCCCTTAGCAATCCTAATGTACACTCGCTCTTCCCTTACCCCTCAGCCACCCCAATGTACACTCGCTCTTCCCTTACCCTTCATCCACTCCAATGTACACTCTCTCTTCCCTTAACCCTTAGCCACCCCAATGTACACTCGCTCTTCCCTTAACCCTTAGCCACCCCAATGTACACTCGCTCTTCCCTTAACCCTTAGCCACCCCAATGTACACTCGCTCTTCCCTTACCCTTCATCCACTCCAATGTACACTCTCTCTTCCCTTAACCCTTAGCCACCCCAATGTACACTCGCTCTTCCCTTAACCCTTAGCCACCCCAATGTACACTCGCTCTTCCCTTAACCCTTAGCCACCCCAATGTACACTCGCTCTTCCCTTAACCCTTAGCCACCCCAATGTACACTCGCTCTTCCCTTACCCTTCATCCACTCAAATGTACACTCTCTCTTCCCTTAACCCTTAGCCACCCCAATGTACACTCGCTCTTCCCTTAACCCTTAGCCACCCCAATGTACACTCGCTCTTCCCTTACCCTTCATCCACTCCAATGTACACTCTCTCTTCCCTTAACCCTTAGCCACCCCAATGTACACTCGCTCTTCCCTTAACCCTTAGCCACCCCAATGTACACTCGCTCTTCCCTTAACCCTTAGCCACCCCAATGTACACTCGCTCTTCCCTTACCGCTTAAGAATCCAAATGTACACTCGCTCTTCCCTTACCCCCAAGCCACCCCAATGTACTCGCTTCTCCCTTACCCCCAAGCCACCCCAATGTACTCGCTTCTCCCTTACCCCTCAGCCACCCCAATGAACACTCGCTCTTATCAGCAGTTTTATTATTTCGAAAATAACTACACTCAATGCATGCTCTTGCGAATATACATCAGTACCAGCCAGGCGTAATGGCTAACAAAGTGCTCTGTCTATTTAACGATTGCAATGAATCGTTTGAATTAAATAGCAACTGTGGCAACCTTGATACTTCCGTTTTAGAGCAGCATCTGATGGAGGTACATAGTTTAGTTATTGACGCTATTGATAATATTTCCGAGCTGCCTGAGTAAGTAGATTTTGTTTTTTATAAAGGAATCAGTAGTTGAAATTCATCTAAGTTATGTAAAAATTAAATTAAATTAAAATTAATAATTATTTTTTAGATACCTGTCTTACTGGCGCAAGTCAATTAGCAGCGAAACCGCATCACAACATTGCTTTGTGTTTCGAAATGAAACTGATAAAGCTGAAGGTAAGTCTAATAGTGATTTAGTCATTTTAATAATAATATCACCCTCTATTCGTTAAGAAATCGCCCTTAATTCACGGAGAAAATCACCCTTCATTCACTGAGAAAATCGCCCTCTATTCACTGAGAAAATCGCCCTCTATTCACTGAGAAAATTGCCCTCTATTCGCTGAGAAAATCGCCCTCTATTCACTATACACCAGGCAGCCAAAGTGACCCAACTGCTACGACCAAGCAAGAATATTTATTCCTATCGTATGACAATCCAGACGATGCTAAATTGCGCAATAAACTTCACGAAAATCGATTGGTACGCGTTTTATCCGATTTATACTACTATTCAGCTGTATCAGTAGAAATATGCGCATTTTTCTGTATTTTTACTAATTTTTTGTAAAAATTTTAGACTCGAGTTCTTGAACTATATCAGAAGGAACGATTATCGCTAGAAAAGTTTCCTTGCATCTTTTGCAATGATGTCAACTTGAGTCGGTTGGTTTTTTTAACAGTTTTGGCTTTCTCAAAATTGTATTACTTGAATATTGGGTGTTTTAATTTTGTGTATTTCGCTTTCAGAACGAAGATATTTGAGCACCTAGCCGAGGAGCACAGCTTCTGGTTGGGCGAGCCGGACAATATGGTCTTTGTTGGCGAATTGTTACAGCGTCTCGGCGATATGATTACCAAGTATGCTTTAATTTATGCTGTGTACAATTGGCTGTTTTGAAATGTTCTGTGTCAAATTTTTGAAGTAAATGAATTTATGAACGATATGTATCATAAATATGTCTACAAAGAGAGAGTTTACTACTTCCAAATGTATCGAAATAGCTTTATATCCTAGAAGAAGTTTTATTTGCCAATGTATCGAAAACAACTCTCACAAAGAAGAATTCCATTAGCCAATATGCATCGAAAACAAATTTCTACAAGAAAAATGTCTATTAGCCGATATGTAACGAAAACAAATTTCTACTAGAAAAACGTCTATTAGCCGATATGTATCGAAAATAACTTTCTACTTCTACTAGAAAATTTCTATTAGCCGATATGTATCGAAAACGAATTTTTGCAAGAAGAATGTCTTAGCCGTTATGTATTTAAAATAAATTTCTACTTCTACTAGAAAAAGTATATGAGCCGATATGTATCGAAAACAATTGTCTGTTAAAGAAAACGGATATCATACCCACTCGCCATGCCAAAACATCCAGCCAAATCTGTCTCTACTGCGAGAAAGAGTTCCGCACCCGGTTCGTGCTCAAGGAGCACATGCGCAAGCGCAATCATCGTCGCATTAAGCCAGACAACAGTAGCAAGTACGCCAAGTACTTTATTAGCGCCTATTTAAAACCGAACGGATTTCAACGGATTCGACTATCGATTGGAGCCGATCCAAATTCTTTGGCAACGCCGTCCTCGTCTGCCGGCTCCAGGGCCGCGTCTGTGGCGGCTTCATCAGAGGATGAAGACAGCTGCGAGGAAGCTGGCGAGACTGATGATGTCGAAAATGTCGTCGTGTCAAGGTTTGTTTGTTTCAATTTTGTTACAACCTTGTGGCCTAAGAGCGTCGGACTCACGACGTGAAGGTCTGGGGTTCGATTCCTAATCCCACTCGAAACAATTAGTGTCCTCGAGCAAGACACTTAACTCTGCATTGCTTCAGTTCACCCAGCTGTAAAATGGGTGCCAGCATTAGCTGGGGTAATCGAGGGTGTGTGTGGCGACCCCCCTTGGACTGAACAGCCGTACGCAGCCTTCAGATGCGCCCATTAGGTATTTGGGCAGGTGTAATTAATAATAATAGTAGGGTTAACGCTTCCAGCTCTTTGCCTTTGTCCAGGAATGCTCAACCAGATGACGACATCGAACTGTACTGCGATCGGCCTTTGCCAACAGCAACCGAGTCAGTGACTGCAGATGCCGCCTCTGCTGCCACCGAAGCTGCTGAACATCTGACCTGTCCACTGTGCCAACAGACTGGCACAGACCGGCAGCTGCTGGCTCATCTATCCTCCAGTCATTCAGTTGATTTACCAGAATTATCTAAGCGTTACAATTTAGACTTTCACCAGCGTCTTCGTTTGCTGGTCTCTATTCGGCGGCGGCGTTCGAATCAGTCGCCCGACTGTCTAGCTAAATTAGCGGCTGAGTATAATCCTCAAGTAGTTGATGCAGAACGACCAGTTGCTAATGAAGCTGAAGTTGCTCTGGCTGATTTGTGCGATGATGCTGATTAAATTGTTGCTCAAGTCTTCTGCCATTCTTTTTTTGCGTATTTCTGTCTTTAATGCGCACTTTTTCTTGAGAACCACCCCAACTGTTCCTGTGAGAATCCCTACATCCAATGTACAACCACTCCCGTGACAACCCCTACTCCCAATGTACACCCGCTCCCATGAGAACTCCTATCCCCAATGTACACCCACTCCCATGACAACCCCTACCCCCACTGTACGCCCACTCCCGCGAGAACCCCTACCCCCACTGTACGCCCACTACCGCGAGAACCCCTACCCTCCAATGTACACCTACTACCGCGGGAACCCCTACCGCCCAATGTACACCCACTCCCGTGACAATTTCTACCCCTCAATGTACACCCACTCCCGCGAGAACCCCTACCCCAATGTACACCCACTCCCGTGACAATTTCTACCCCTCAATGTACACCCACTCCCGCGAGAACCCCTACCCCCAATGTACACCCACTCCCGTGACAATTTCTACCCCTCAATGTACACCCACTCCCGCGAGAACCCTACCCCCAATGTACACCCACTCCCGTGACAATTTCTACCCCTCAATGTACACCCACTCCCGCGAGAACCCCTACCCCCAATGTACACTCACTCCCGTGAGAATCTCTACCCTCAATGTACACTAGTAAAGTTACCCCCCCCCATCACGTAACACTTATCAGTCCTCAGCTAAGGAAACCTGTGTTGGTTTGTGTTTGCAAATTGCTACAGAATCGATGCAGATGCACTACTCTCGAAAACTGGAAATAGATTTATAAAAAAACAACTTTGTTCTTGCGCTGTTTTTTTTGTAGTTTTTACTTCATTATTTGATTAAATTTGATGTAATTCGCTACCAAACTTATCACTCTTCAGAAGCAAGGCTTGAAGTACTTAATTTCAAACTTGATAAATAAATCAAAGAACTGAATTACCAGCATAAGTCATGAGCACGCCGCACACGCAACCAGCCTTCGTTCCCGGGCATCGGCGAACCCCGTCGCAGGACAGCTTCAAGAAGCTGACCCAAACAGACGCTGAGTCGGTGATGCGTCGTGAGCTGCAGCATCTGCTGGAGACTTGCGATGAAGCTGACAGGCCTCATATGGCATCCCAACTGGACGCGTTCACCGAAATATTCGAGCGCTACCTTAAAGAGGCGGGCAGCGAGATAGATTGGAACCGGATTCAAATTCTTGACGATAAGTCCATCCTGCCTTATGCATCGCTGGACAAATTTGACTCGCTGGAGATGCGCAGTCTGCTTGACACTCTGGTTGTCATTAAGCTTAACGGAGGCCTCGGCACTTCAATGGGTTGCACCGGAGCTAAATCCTTGATCAGCGTTCGGTCCGATCTCACCTTTCTTGACATCAATATTCAACAATTGGAGCACTTCAACAAGAAGTACGGCTGCAACGTGCCGCTAGTGCTGATGAACTCATTCAATACCCACGCCGAGACTGAGAAGGTGCTGCGCAAATACCAGCATATCCAGGTGCCGATTCATAGCTTCCAGCAGTCGCAGTATCCCAGAGTAAATCGGGAGTCTCTCCTACCGCTACCTGAATCGCTTGCCAATGATGACAAAGAGGCCTGGTACCCGCCTGGTCATGGCGATATCTATCGCTCGCTAGCTCGTAGTGGCCTTCTAGACCAGTTCCTTGCTATGGGCAAGAAGTGGATGTTCGTAGCCAATATTGACAACCTGGGCGCCACTGTTGACTTGAACTTGGTCGATTTTCTTGAACACCCGGAGAAGTACAATAGGCCGCCTTGCGAATTTCTAATGGAAGTTACTGAAAAGACTCGAGCCGATGTGAAAGGTGGTACCCTTGTTGAGTACGATGGCAAACTTCGTCTGCTTGAGATTGCTCAGGTTCGTGAAGCCAATAATTAATATTTGCTTGGATAGAAAATGCCTTTTAAATTCGCCCCGATAAAAATCGTCTTCAAGAATCGCCCCGCTAGAAATCGCCTTTAAGAACCACCCCAATAGAAATCGCCTCCAAGAATCGCATTTAGAAATCGCCTTTGAGAATCGCCATTTACGAATAGCCTTTGAAAATCCACCTTTTAGGAATCGCCCTTTAGGAATCGCCATTGAGAATCGACCTTCTAGGAATTGCCTTTAAGAATCGCCCTAATAGAAATCGATTTTAAGAATCCCCCTGATAGAAATCGCCTTTAAGAATCGCCTCCAAGAATCGCCTTTTTAGGAATTGCCTTTGAGAATCGCCCTCTAGGAATTGCCTTTGAGAATCGACCTTTTAGGAATCGCCTTTAATAATCGCCCTTTTAGGAATTGCCTTTAATAATCGCCCTTTTAGGAATCGCCTTTAAGAATCACCCTTTAGGAATCGCTGATATAGTAATCGCTTTCAAGAATTGCCTTTGAGAATCGCCCTTTTAGAAATCGCCTTCAAGAATCGCTGATAAAGTAATCGCTTTCAAGAATCGCCCGATAGAAACCGCCTTCAGGAATCGCTTTAATAGAAATCGCCTTAAAGAATCGCTTATATAAAACTTTCTATCCATGAAAGTGACATAGCATAACCGGGCAATCCCGAACGCAGGTGCCATCCCAGCACGTAGACGAGTTCACATCAGTTCGCAAGTTCAACATCTTCAACACTAACAACCTGTGGGTGTCCCTGGCGGCTGTGAAGCGCAATGTTGAGCAGCGCAACATGCACATGGAAGTGATTGTCAATCCCAAGACCCTTGACAACGGTGCCCGAGTGCTTCAACTCGAAGAAGCTGTTGGTGCGGCCATCAAGAATTTCAACGGAGCAGTGGGAGTTAACGTGCCCCGCAGTCGATTCTTGCCTGTGAAAACCTGCTCCGACCTGCTGTTGGTCATGTCCAACCTGTACACCCTGCACCAGGGTAGGCTGACTCTGTCTCACAAGCGGAACTTCCTCACCGTTCCCCTGGTTAAGCTGGGCACCTCGTTCAAGAAGGTGAAGGACTTCCTGTCTCGCTTTGAGAACATACCGGACTGCTTGGAGCTGGATCATCTGACCGTGTCCGGCGATGTTACCTTCGGCAAGAATGTTGTGCTCAAGGTGGGATTGTCTGGATGCACTGCTGAGTCATAGTTTGAGTGACAGGAATAATCTAATGACTGAGTTGGATTCTCTAAGTGAGCTGAGTTGGATTCTCTGAGTGAGCTGAGTCGGATTCTCTGAGTGAGCTGAGTTGGATTCTCTGAGTGAGCTGAGTTGGATTCTCTGAGTGAGCTGAGTTGGATTCTCTAAGTGAGCTGAGTTGGATTTTCTGAGTGAGCTGAGTCGGATTCTCTGAGTGAGCTGAGTTGGATTCTCTGAGTGAGCTGAGTTGGATTCTCTGAGTGAGCTGAGTTAAATTCTGAGTGAGCTGAGTTGGATTCTCTGAGTGAGCTGAGTTGGATTCTCTGAGTGAGCTGAGTCGGATTCTCTGAGTGAGCTGAGTTGGATTCTCTGAGTGAGCTGAGTTGGATTCTCTGAGTGAGCTGAGTCGGATTCTCTGAGTGAGCTGAGTTGGATTCTCTGAGTGAGCTGAGTTATAATCTAAGAGTCTGATTCGTATTATATTTGGAATGACAGATTTAATAGCAATATTACTGCGTGAATAGAGTCTCAACAAAAAACAGCTAATGCTGAACACAGTCAATGACTCACCCCCTCCGTCACTGCCTCTCAGGGCACGGTGATTATCATTGCTAATCACGGTGAACGAATTGACATCCCTGCTGGCGCCATTCTGGAGAACAAAATTGTCAGCGGCAACCTCCGCATCCTGGATCACTAGACTTGAAAAAAGGCGGCAACAAGACGTCCTTTTGTGTCATTTCATTATCCAACAACAAGATTAAATCGCATGTAGCATCAAGTTAAATAGGAACACTTTTTTCATTAGAATAGTAGTTTTCTATATAATTGTAGATTATAAAGTATATTCAATAATTATAACTGCTAATTAGTGTTTATGATGATTTTTTGTATTTGATTTTTTTTCCTACAGAAAAATCTAGTTCTCAAGGCTTGAATTATAGCTGAACGCACGCAAATCAAATAAAACTTCAAGTCTGAATTGCACTACTCGAAGTAGAAAAACTAGGAAAAGCGTTTCTAAATTTTTCTTGCCTATAAAAAATCCATTAGCTTTGATATCGTTAAGTTTTTACCTGCGTTGTAGCTGCACATACCATAAAGAATCAGATCTGTTATGGCCTTGAGATTTTTATTGATTACATTTATTGAAGTTCTTAGTGAGTAGACTATATAGAACTAACTTTAATAGCGCCTAGTATACTATGTTTACTACACTTTAGTTTTTTTAAAACGTTTTTTTCTCTATCATTTTTGACCAAACTAAAATATTTTTCACTGATCTAGCTACTTTCAGTAGTTTTGAAATAGGTGCCGTGAGAAAATATCTAGATTTTGTATTATGTAGAATTTAGCATAGTAATACTTTGACCTTGCAGTGTCTCCCTAATTTTGACATTAATATTATATTTATAACCCGTTGATCTTTGGAGAATAATAAGTGACAGCTTCACAGTCTCAGCATAGACTTTGACTTGATTCTTTTGTCAAATACTAGCGATCGTTGCTACAGGTGTTCTGCGGAATTCCCTGACTGCTTTGTAGTGAACCCCGGCATTTCTTGGTAACGACTTGAATTTTATGCGATATTTCAGCAAAATAATGACAGCACTTCCCGAGCTGGTTCCTAGATAAAGCTCGAGAACCAATAAATTGGATTTCCCAGGCATCCCCAAATTAAGTACTTGGGATTTCCCAAAGTAAGAAATCAATATTACTCTCCAGACAATCACTAATGAAAATCGGGATTCCCCAGCCAATTTCTAATAAAAAGTTGAGATTCCCCAGCCAAAATCTAATAAAAAGTTGGGATTCCCCAGTCAATTTCCAATTATAAAAATGGGGATTCCCTAGCCAATCCTAAATGAAAAATGGGGATTCTCCAGCCAATCCTGAATGAAAAATGGGGATTCTCCAGCCAATCCTAAATGAAAAATGGGGATTCCCCAGCCAATCCTAGAAAAATGGGGATTCCCCAGCCAATCACTAATAAAAATCGGGATTCCCCAGCCAATTTCCAATAAAAATCGGGATTCCCTAGCCAATCCTAAATGAAAAATGGGGATTTCCCAGCCAATCCCAAATAAAAATCGGGATTCCCATGCGCCTCTAATAGTTTCGAATTACATAGGCGACACCGAATAGAATCGGCATTGAAGCGCCCCCCCCCCACCCCCGCAGCAGCTGTGTCGCCGCGGTCCCCACTGGCCCCACTGTTGCCAGCTGCAGTCGTGGCTGCAGCTTCGAAGGCAGCGCCGCAGCGCATCGTTATCTTCGTCCCGTCGGCAGTCCAGCAGCAGCCCCTACGATGTGCTCGGCGTTGATCGCCAAGCAACTCAACGCGAGATCAAATCGGCCTTCTACGCCAAGTCCAAGCTGGTGCACCCAGACGTGAACAAGTCGCCAGACGCCTCCAGACAGTTCAATGCCCTGTCCAATGCCTACAAAGTGCTGGGGAATGAGAACAGCAGGCGGAGCTTCGATGACAGTCAGCGGAGAGGGTGAGGGGTATTTATTGCTATAAATTCTGTTCATAATGCAATCAACAATTGATGATGCAATTCTCGCCGCTGCAGCAGTTCCGCCAGGACCAGCCGGCCTTCTCAATCCTCATCGACGGCCGACTCTACTGTTGCCGACGTGGACATTCGAGTCCGCGACATCCAGGCCAGTTTCGACGCGTTCTACCGGGTCCGCTATCCAGCCATGGTCGCCGACCAGAGCCGGCTGCGTCGGAAACACGTCGATTCGGTCGTTAGCGACGAGCTCGACGGCGCCCAGCCAGTTTCCGACGTTGTCGGCGCTACCGACGCGTCTAGTCGGGCGGCGCAGAATTCTCGGCGCCGATTGACGGCGCTAACGGCGGTGGCGCTGTGCGCGTACGCCCTGTTTGCCGGCTACGACGCGCTGGTCAGGGCGGAGGACGCCGCTTTGCGGACTCGAGCCGATGAAAACCAATGACTAAGCGGCCTGGCATGGCTAGCTAGGGATTGCCTTCTGGATTCCCCTCAGCTATTATCTATTGGGAATCCCCCGTGTAGGACTTAGGATTTTGGATCCCCATTCATTCGGAAATTCCCTTAGAATTCTTCGATTTTGTAATTCCCCTAGGACTAGGATTCCCTGATTGGGTAGTTCTCTGATTGATGTTTTCCGCGATTTAGAATTCTATTGGGACTTTCTGTTTTAGGAATTCCCGTAGGATTCTCTATTTGGGAATTTCCCCGGGATTCTCCATTTTGGGATTTCCCTTAGGATTCTCCATTTTGGGAATTTCCTGGGAATTCCCTTAGAATTCTCCAGTTAGGGTTTTCCCTACGATTCTCCTCATTTTGGGAATTCCCTTAGGATTTTCCATGCTTGTAATTCTCAGAATTCTACAATTAGGAAATTCCTTGATTTCGATTTTATAATTTAGGAATTTTCTCTGTAAGATTCCCTCTTCGGGAATATTTTGGATTCCCCAATTAGAATTCGCCTTTTGACATTGTCCCGTGATTTTCTCGTCTAGGAAAACCCCTGTAGAATCTGTTTTAAAGAAGCGATTTATTAATTATTCTTCCCGTCAATCTTCACATAGCCTACACTTCTGCTTGTCGGACTGTAAAATACGAAAATACAAAGAGCTCATCGTTACAGAGATAGAGAACGCATGTCAATTACTTTTTTCATTTTCCGTACCAAGTAAATCGTTGAACAGGATATTTTTAATACTTTGTTTATTTTATTTTTTTAAGTTGCGAGACTGAAGCTATGGGAAATTAGATATTAAAATAGAAAATAAGCCGGAAATTCAAACACAAGCAGTCGTAGGTTCGTGAAACAATAAACTTTTATAAAACATGGGAGGTCGTGTTGTTTAGCACATTTATATATTTCCGGCTAAGCTTGTGTGGTGCAGTCAGGCTTTTAAAGATATCCAACAGATCAGAGATAATATGACAATTGACTGATGATAAATCATTTTAATACACAAAAACGCGTGTGCAAGCCATAGGCTGACATTTCTACTGAAAGTAGGCAATGCGCGAATACATCGTTGCTGTACATTTTAAATAGCTGCTGGGTGGCCTGCAATGTTGCGAGCTAGATAAATAAAACAAAATAATCCTAATAGAAAGTCATGCTATTTTCAATTTAGCAATCGTATACTGTAGAAAATCAGCATCTGCTCATCCCTGACTGAATAAAATACAAATTTCGTTATATAAAATTGCTGTTAGCAATCACGAGAGGGAAATTTATTTAGTAATTGTTGTGAATAAAACTTACTACTTAATAAGTAGCGAGAAAGATTATTTTTAGTGCGAATTCCGGCAGAAGTGGCGAGTAAAAACAAATATATTAAGAACAGTAGAAATAGAAGAAAAAAGAATACAGCTTAACCTGGGACAGTGAAGCTTGATTATTAGCAGCTTATTAGCTACTGAAATTAATTTACAAGTAAACGGGAATTCGATACTGCGATTGGCGAATTCGATTAACTTCAAGTTACAGATAATGCAATTGACACTAATAGAAGTAGTCTTGGTGGCACAATTGTCCGAATAATTCTAAACTGAAAAGTCAGGTTTTAATTAATAATTCAATTAAGCAACAACAACTCAGTAAACTGATGCAAAGTTTTCATTACATTTTTAGCGAACTAAGAACTCTGACGGGAACTTTGCTTGTCTGGAAGGAGGCCGTCAAAATAATTGACCGGAAATTCAATAACTTTTTTTCGTCTTTGTTGGCGCCAAGTTAAAAATTATACGGAAAAAACAAAATCTTTAACTTAAAAAAGCTGGTGTGAACTGGGGTTAGAGGGTTGGATTAGGACGAGTGTACATTGGGGGTTAGAGGTTGAGGGTGTGAGTGTACATTGGGAGTTAGAGATTTGGATGGGAGTTGAGTGTACATTGGGGGTTAGAGATTTAGATGGGGGTGAGTGTACTTTGGGGGTTAGAGATTTGGATGGGGGTGAGTGTACTTTGGGGGTTAGAGATTTGGATGGGGGTGAGTGTACTTTGGGGGTTAGAGATTTGGATGGGGGTGAGTGTACTTTGGGGGTTAGAGATTTGGATGGGAGTTGAGTGTACTTTGGGGGTTAGAGATTTGGATAGGGGTGAGTGTAACATTGGAGGTTAGAGGTTTGGATGAGGGTGGGTGTACTTTAAGCCAGCAGATTGTACGCAAACTATACTACTACAAGCTATATAACAAAATAAATCGACAAAAAGCTACACAAAATTGCACAACAAAGAAAACAAAGTATGACAGACTAAAATAAAAAATGATAGAAGTTATTTACCGCGATATTTAATAATATTAAAAACTTCAATAACAAAGCTGAATATAAATAGCTAGTTCTTAGAAACAACAACTAGCATGTATAGTAATATTTACAAAAATACGACACAGGACACAAAATCAATAAATATCGATCGACACATACGAATTTTATAAGTTGTTGTTGATTTTATGAACAAGTTCTTACACACGATATCAATAGTGATAAATGATAGTTTGCAGCTAATGTTTTTATTTCACCTGGGCACAGTTGGCTCGCATTTGAAATAATGACTTCTCTGATGCTGGCGATGATGCTGGGGCTGGTGATGGGGCGCCGGCTGTAGGGGCGGCTGTTGCTGCTGATGAAAGAAGGTCGCAGCCGCAGCGTACAGCTGCTGATGGTGCTGATGAAAGTCCCGCATTGTGTAGGGAGGCGGGGGCGGCGGCGGCGGCGGCGGCGGAGGCGGAGGCGGCTGGTCGAACAGAGACGATGGCCTGGAATCTCCGGGCCTGCCGTTGGACAGCTCGAAGATCTCCAACAGCAGGGGGTTCAGCTCTTCGCAGCGGAAGCCGACAACATGGCAGAGTTGGCTGAAGTCCGTGGCGATGCTGTCCAGCTCGCTCAGCCGGTTCATCAGGTCGAAGAACACGCGGCGGGCCTGCTGGGTGGGCTGCACGCTCTCGATGTGCCTGCGGTGCCGAGCAGGGGCTTGCGGCTGGAGATGGCTGCTGCTAGCATTCACTCACTCACTGAATCACAGGTTCACTCACTCACTGAATCACAGGTTCACTAACTCACTAAATCACATGTTCACTAACTCACTGAATCACAGGTTCATTCACTCACTGAATCACAGGTTCACTCACTCACTGAATCACATGTTCACTAACTAACTGAATCACAGGTTCACTCACTCACTGAATCACATGTTCACTAACTCACCGAATCACATGTTCACTAACTCACTGAATCACAGGTTCATTCACTCACTGAATCACAGGTTCACTCACTCACTGAATCACATGTTCACTAACTAACTGAATCACAGGTTCACTCACTCACTGAATCACATGTTCACTAACTCACCGAATCACAGGTTCACTCACTCACCGAATCACAGGTTCACTCACTCACTGAATCACAGCTTCACTAACTCACTGAATCACATGTTCACTAACTCACCGAATCACAGGTTCACTCACTCACCGAATCACAGGTTCACTCACTCACCAAATCACAGGTTCATTCACTCACTGAATCACAGGTTCACTAACTCACTGAATCACATGTTCACTAACTCACTGAATCACAGGTTAACTAACTAACTGAATCACAGGTTCATTCACTCACCGAATCACATGTTCACTAACTCACTGAATCACAGGTTCACTCACTCACCGAATCACATGTTCACTAACTCACTGAATCACAGGTTCACTAACTCACTGAATCACATGTTCACTAACTCACTGAATCACAGGTTAACTAACTAACTGAATCACAGGTTCATTCACTCACCGAATCACATGTTCACTAACTCACCGAATCACAGGTTCACTCACTCACCGAATCACAGGTTCACTCACTCACCAAATCACAGGTTCATTCACTCACTGAATCACAGGTTCACTAACTCACTGAATCACATGTTCACTAACTCACTGAATCACAGGTTCATTCACTCACTGAATCACAGGTTCATTCACTCACTGAATCACAGGTTCACTCACACACTGAATCACAGGTTCATTCACTCACTGAATCACAGGTTCATTCACTCACTGAATCACAGGTTCACTAACTCACTAAATCACAGGTTAACTAACTAACTGAATCACAGGTTCATTCACTCACCGAATCACATGTTCACTAACTCACTGAATCACAGGTTCATTCACTCACTGAATCACAGGTTCACTCACTCACTGAATCACATGTTCACTAACTAACTGAATCACAGGTTCACTCACTCACCGAATCACAGGTTCACTCACTCACTGAATCACATGTTCACTAACTCACTAAATCACAAGTTCACTAACTCACCGAATCACAGGTTCACTAACTCACCGAATCACAAGTTCACGAATCACAAATCACAATCACAAGTTCACGAGTGCTAAACTTTAGGAGCATCATTTTTCTGGCAGTCATTTTGTTGGCAGTCAATTGTCGTAGACCCCTGAGTGAATCAGTGAGTGAATCACAGGTTCACTCACTGAATCACTAAATCACATGTTCACTAACTCACTGAATCACAGGTTCACTCACTCACTGAATCACAGGTTCACTAACTCACTAAATCACATGTTCACTAACTCACTGAATCACAGGTTCATTCACTCACTAAATCACATATTCACTAATTTGTCCACCCAGTGAATCGCATATTCACTGAACTCACAACCCCCCCCCCTCACTCACCTCTTCAGCAGCATTATATAGCCAGCCTGAATCCGGTCAATCCGGTGCATATTTCGCAGCAGAGGCCGGGACGGATTATAGAACTCAATCAGCTGCAGCAGGGTGAGCGCCATCTGGTCACCAGAGCTGGCCCGATGATAGCCGATGATGAAGCGTCGATAGCGCTCGACCAGCTGCTGACCGCTCGGGTAGGCCGACAGAGCCTGCGTGAGGGCAGCCAGAGGCACCGAGTGCCGGTGGCCGCTAGACGCCTTGGACAGGAAGGTGAAGCTGTCCAGCTCAGGATTGTAGATGGCAACGCCGCGCATCAGTATGAAGTGGAACACGCCGCCCTGGGTGTTGGTATGGAGCTTTATTGGCAGTGACTGCATACCGTACTACTGTTCAGGAAAAGTAGTATAGTGAACTAAATCTAGATGCGAAAAGCGAGGAGGGCCCAACACTAAGAAGTGTGTACACTGCCCGACGATGAGAAGACAGACAGACAGACAGAAAGACACTAAGACAGAAAGACAGACAGGCAGACAGACAGAAGGACGGATAAACGGACACTAGGACAGAAAGACGAATAGGCAGACAGACAGACAGAAATACAGACAGACAGACAGACAGACAGACGGAAGGACAGGCAGGGAGACAGACAGACAGAAGGACAGGCAGGGAGACAGACAGAAAGACAGACAGACAGACAGACAGACAAACAGAAAGACAGGCAGACAGACAGACCGACAGACAGACAGACAGAAAGACAGACAGACAGACGGAAAGACAGACAGACAGACAGAGATACAGTGTTATGTTTTCAGGTTACTTAAAGTCTTCAATATACTTAGGGCATTAATTATTAGTGCTGAATATCCTAGCAGACGTTTCCGCGGCTCCAAGGTTCTTAGTCTTACTCTTATTTCTCTTTATTTCACATTCTCACAGCGGGCTTTTAACCCAAGCCTGTTTTGCAGCTTCATTTAGTCCATAGATAAAACAAAACGCGTCAAACTGCATATGCAATTAAAATAATATCAATATTATAGTCACGTCATATCATCCTTCAAGATGCTTGGTACCTGTCCGGTGATCTCCGGATCCGCACTGGGTACCTGGACTCCGAAGGTTGAATTGAACTTGGTTCTTCATCGTCTTCGATAGGCTTGTGGGTTTCAGCCGCGGCTCTGTCTCTGACATGGTTCCGGTGCACCACCAGATCTCGTCCTCTATGGTCCTGTACTCGTCTCAGCTGTTCTCCAACCGCTCTCTCCACTCCTTGTTGAAGGGATCTTGGACCCAAACAGGACTGTGTCTTGGCGTCCGAGACCACGAGAAAATTTCTTCCTTCTAATTGACCTAGGTCAGCATGCACTCGGCACCAGGCTTCCTATGGTACTGGCCACGGTCTGAGCACAGCTTTCTGTGACGGTCTTAGGCGTTGACACGTGTGACACTCGGCCACGCACTTTTCAATCTCCGCCTCCATATTTGGCCACCACACATACTGCCGCGCCCAAGCCTTCATTGCTTGAATTCCTGGATGGGAATCATGGAGAAAGCGCATAACGTGTGCTCTCAACTTTGACGGGATGGCAATTCGTTGATCAAATAGCAGCAGGTTATCCTCACAGCTCAGTCTGTTCTGTACTTTCCGGAATGGCTCTGGAATATCTTCCCCAGATCGCAAACGACCTAGAACTTCTTGGATCTCCACGTCTTTTCGGGTTGCTTCAGTCGCTGACCTATCACTCCAGTTGTTTTCCTCAGTTGGGAGTCTTGATAGCGCGTCTGAATGTGGAATTTCGTGTGTCCTTTTCCCTCTGATGTTATATTGGTACGTTGCAAGCAGTTCCGCCCAGCGCTGCACTCGTTTGCTCGCTCTTTCAGGCAGGTCCTTGTGAGATGCGAACAGAAATTCTAGCGGTCTGTGATCTGTCACAATCACAAAACTTCGATAGGCCAGAAATCTATTTAACTTCTTGACGCACCAAACCACACCAAGAGCTTCTCGCTCAAGTTGGCTGTGTCGCGACTCGGCAGGTGTGAGTTTCTTAGACACAAACGCTACAGGCCTTCCATTCTGCTCCAGCACTCCTCCTATGCCGTAGGGCGATGCATCTGTAGTCAGAGTTAGCTCCTCACTTGGATCGTACGGCGCTAGCACCTGCCTTGATGTAATGTCCTGCTTCAATTGCATCACGGCCTCCGTGTGTTCTTGTTGCCATGTCCAGTTGACATCTTTCTTCAGCAGGTCATACAGAATGGCAGTCTTCGTGGCCACTTGCGGGATGAACGGCGCATAGAAATTTATCAGTCCCAGAAAAGTTCTCAGCTCTTCCTGGTTTCTTGGATCTTCCATGCTTTGTATTGCCGTCACCTTATCCTCGTTCATGCAGCATCCCTCCTTTGAGATCTTAAGGGCTAGAAACTCGACCTCCTCCTTGTCGAACTGGCACTTCTTAGCATTCAGTGTGATGTCATTCTCTTGCAGCCTTTTAAGTATTATTTCCGTCTTCTCGGCAAAATTTTCCCGGTTTTTTCCACAGACTAGAATGGCGTCAATGAACACCACCACTCCGAGGACATCCCGAAGCAACTCGCATAGTGTGTTCTGAAACAATCCAGGAGCAGATGACAGTCCGTATGGTAATACCCTGTACCGAAAGTAACCAAAAGGTGTTGCGATAGTAGTGATATCCCGTGAGTCCTCGCACAGCTCCAGGTATGCATCCTTCAAATCTAGCACAGTGAAACGGCTGCATCCTGAGATGGCTCGTTGCACATCCGCCTTTGTTGGCATATCGATTGGCGGTAGCCGTAAAAACTGGTTGACCCGTCTATAGTCTCCACACAGCCTGATGTCTCCCGAGCTTTTGGGAACGACCAGAATCGGACTAGCGAACACCGGCTGTTCTACTTTTTCAATTATCTTCCGCTTTTCCAGATCTTCTAATCTTTCCTTAACGGCTGGTACCAGCGAAAATGGGAGTGGTCGGGCCTTCGATACCACCGGTCTCGTGTTTTCTCGTACTTCCAACTTTACTTGAATTCGCTTATAAGCCACTGAAGCTTGACAACGGCGTTTGGTAACTTCGATACCCAAACTACTAAACCAATTTCGGCCAATAACCGGCTTTGCGTTCATGTCCATGACTACCACAGGTAATGAGCACTCACTCTCATCTTCGGTCTGAACTCGAACATCTGCGGTACCACATACTGGTAGGTCTTGTCCTCCATATGATGTTAGTCGACAATTTGGGTCTGTCCAATGCAGTCCTAGTTGTTCAGCCAAAATCTTAGGAATGCAGGTCACTGATGCTCCAGAGTCCACCATCATAGCAACGTCCTTATCGTTCAGTTTTACATTGATCCAGACGCTTGATCCGTCCCGGTCATCGCATAAGCTAAAAAGCTCATTGTCTTTGGCTGGTTTATCCTCCTCGATTCCTGCACACTCTCGACTTGACAACTTTCCTTTGATGGAGCCGGATGCCATCCTTCCATGTGAGCTAGCTGGCTTGTTAAGCTTACATGCAGCTTCAAAATGGTTCATTTTCCCACATTTTCGAAATTTTGCTCCAAACGCAGGGCATGCCTTTGGCGGGTGCCTCTTCATACATAAATTGCGAGCAACTAAGACGTGTGTACACTGCCCGACGATGAGAAGACAGACAGACAGACAGACAGAAAGACATTAAGAAAGAAAGACAGACAGGCAGACAGACAGAAGGACGGATAAACGGACACTAAGACAGAAAGACGAATAGGCAGACAGACAGACAGACAGACAGACAGACGGACAGACAGACAGACAGACAGGAAGGTACACAGACAGACAGACAGAAGGACAGGCAGACAGACGGACAGACAGACAGACAGACAGACAGACATACAGACAGACAGACGGACAGACAGACAGACAGAAAGACGGGAAGGCAGACAGACAGACAGACAGAAGGACAGGCAGACAGACAGACAGACAGGAAGGCAGACAGACAGACAGACAGAAGGACAGGCAGACAGACGGACAGACAGACAGACAGACAGAAGGACAGGCAGACAGACGGACAGACAGACAGACAGAAGGACAGGCAGACGGACACAAATTTAAAAGGGCAGTGGCAGTCCCGTAAAAAAGCAGCAATAAAAACACAGAGCAAAAATCGAAGGCTACGTGAGAGAAATCTGAAACGGGCCGGCCATGATTTTCGCAGAGAGGCGTCGGCCTGAGGCATGGGCAGCTGCTGTCTCACCCCTCCATTTCTCTCCGCCCCCTACCTTTTCCTAACAGTTAAAAATTTCGAAATCTTTTCTAGATAGTAATTTAGTTAGGTGTTGCCCAACCAGACAGTTGTAAATAATCACCAGGCGCTGCGAATGTTAAACATTCATTCATATACATCATTTTCGCGGGGAATTCCTATGCTAGCAAACAATAAATTAGTGCATTGACAAAGGGTAAAAAACGAAAACAAATATTCTGCTTGATAACAAAGCTCTCAGAATATTTCAGACACCCAGACAGCCGCCTCCATGTTTGGAAGTAAAAAAATCTGTAAACTCCTGGACTTTTCCCTTCTAGGGCAGTCCGAAATGATATAATCATATACTATACCTTCTAAACTTATACTAGATAAAAAAGCTAAAGGGATGGTTTTGAGCGTATGTGCTTTCGGGTTGTTAAAACAACCCAGAGATGAATAAGGGACACTAAATGACCAACAGAAATGGCGCATGTTTCAAGTCAAAATTGTGCAGCACCATCAGACTGGTCTCTTTGGCCAGTCGGCCCGAAAATATTGCAAATTGATAATGCGCAGTTTGCTGAGATTTCTGAAAAATAATTGTACTGTAAAAGCAATTTACTGCTGCGCTAAGGACGGATAGACAGACAGACAGACACTAAGACAGACAGACAGATAGACAGACACACAGACAGACAGACAGACAGACAGACAGACAGACAGAAAGACAGACAGACAGACAGACAGACAGACAGACAGACAGACAGACAGACAGACAGACAGACAGACAGACAGACAGACAGACAGACAGACAGACAGACAGACAGACAGACAGACAGAGACAGACAGACAGACAGACAGACAGACAGACAGACAGACACACACACACAGGCAGACAGACAGACAGACACACACACACACAGGCAGACAGACAGACAGACAGACAGACAGACAGACAGACAGACAGACAGAAACTAAGACAGATAGACAGACAGACAGACAGACAGACAGACAGACAGACAGACAGACAGACAGAAACTAAGACAGATAGACAGACAGACAGACAGACAGACAGACAGACAGACAGACAGACAGACAGACAGACAGACAGACAGACAGACAGACAGACAGATAGACAGACAGACAGACAGACACAGACAGACAGACAGACAGACAGACAGACAGACAGACAGATAGACAGACAGACAGACAGACAGACAGACAGAAAGACGCACAAAAAGACAGACCGAAAGATAGGAAAAAAAGACAGACACATTGTCTAAAAAAGACAGATATTCACAGGCTTAACCTACAGGCATGCAAACTGGCAGGCAGACCTACTAAAAAAAGGACTGGACAAAGACAGAGTCACAATGGCGGGCGGGCGGCAGACAAACAGAGCAAGCAAGTCGGCAAAGCGGAAATTTCTATCAGTCTAATAAAAGTCAGAGAATCGGGCTAAGAAAACAGCCAAGAGAGAGAGAGAGGGAGAGGGAGATGATACACTACAGGCAGGCAGGCAGACTCCGAAAACTGGGTCCAACAACAAACGCTAGCAGCGTTGAGGCTTCGAACGAGGATGAATTCAGAGAGAGGGCTGGGTTGGGCACAGGGGCTTCGGCATCGCGGTTCAGAGGGTACTGTTGTCCCCAATTGAGTTCAGAGATTCATAGGCAGAGCGGGCCTGCAAAATGCAGCTAGCAGTTTTGTAGCCAAAACCAAAGTCGCTCTCCCTACCGCCGCTTCCTCTCTCAGTTTTATCGATTTTTTTCGTCCTTGGGAGCGGAAATTATAAACGGAAATATTTCCTAGGGTAATTAACTCCGGTCGCTCCCCTCGCTCGCTGGCTGGCAACCCTACCGGAGCGAGCCAATTAAGGCAATAAAACTCTTCTTTGAGTCTATGTAGGCTATTCAGATAGTAGGTAAGTAAGGCAGCTCAAGCAAAGAAGTGAATTGATGATGCCACTTTTTTATGAACTCAACCCCCGGTGACTGTGTCGAGACACAATAGCTATTGATAGTGGATGATTACATTGAAACACACGATGCGTGTTTAATTACTTAGTTAAGTCAATATTTAGAAGGCTCAAAATTAAACAGAATAGGTAAGGGGAGAGGGGGGGCATTAGCCCAGCGGTCTAGCGCGGCGCTCTGATGTGCCAGCGGCCCAGGCTCGATTCCCAGTGCAGTCTCGGCTTGGCTCTGCTTGTGACCCCAATGCACAGTAAAGTGTACATGCCGAACGATAAAATAAAGTTAGGGCCGCTGTACACTCCTGTGTGAGTGTGTGCCTGTGCGTGTGACTGTGTATGCCTGCTCAGGGGAGTCGGCAGAATGGGCAGTGATGCCTCTCGCCGGTTGTGTGACAATGTCGCTTAAATTGCGCCAGGGTGCGCACAGATTAAGATGGAGAAGTAAAAGAAGCTGTGATAAGAGATGATCTCAGGCATCAAGCAGAAAGAAAATAAATAAAGAAATTGCAAAAAAGCAAAGCAGAGAATCAAGAAGCAAATCGCTCATTCCCCCCCCCCGCCCAAAACAGCTTGAGCACAAAGAGCTGTAGTAGAAAGGATTAAAGATTGAAGAATTTGCAGCCCAGCAACTGCGCGGGAGACTTTGACAGACTCAAAATAGGGCGGGCAGCAGCTGAGGCGGCAGAATTGAACAGAAGCCAATTAACTGCATAACAGACGCAGCATGTGGTCATTGGGCAAATCTGCATGCACAGGCTACAGTTATGCATAATTTGCACTGAAGCATTGAGGCAGCATGTGGGCTACATATAGAAAAACACTATTTGGGCGTAACCTAGCATCTCGTATAAAGTACATTATGTACATGAAAACAGATCAACAACAAGTTGTTCCAACGAGAGCCCGTGAACAAAAATAGGGATTGCTAATCTAGCCAATCACATGATTAAAAGGAATAGAATATGGATTGCTAATCTAGCCAATCACATGATTAAAAGGAATAGAATATGGATTGCTAATTTAGCCAATGACAGGTGATTAATAGGAATAGAATATGGATTGCTAATCTAGCCAATCACAGGTGATTAATAGGAATAGAATAATGGATTGCTAATCTAGCCAATCACAGGTGATTAATAGGAATAGAATATGGATTGATAATCTAGTCAATTACAGGTGATTAATAGGAATAGAACATGGATTGCTAATCTAGCCAATCACAACCCCGCAACCATACGCAGCTCACCTTTATCAAATTGACCCTGTCATCCATATCGATGTAGTTAAACTCTGGCAGGCATTTCACAAAGCTGACAAACCGCTGGACAAAGCTCAGGGTGATAGTGAAGGGCATTTCCAAAGAAGTGGCCTTGTCGGTAGCAGTGCTGCTAATCTGCTCAGAGTCGGTCTCGTTAACGTTATTAACAACGTTATCCAAGCTGACTCGAATGCCCTCCATCAGTTGGGTGCAGGTGTCACTCAGAGGGCGGTACAAGTCCCAGCTGCACTCGCTACTAGATGAAGCTAATCCATCTGAGCACTCTTCTAGCAGCGTGAGCACAGTCGGCCGCTGAGGCGGCTCAACGCTGGGCTCACTCAAAGCCGTCTCGTCCGGATAGAAGCTTGACTCCTCGAGTTTGTAGGCGCACACAGAGCGCCGGCCTGGATCGCCAGTCGTCGATGACTGACGACTGATAGGCGAAGCCGAGGCTGTCGTTGCGGTGGTCACGTAGCGGCGATTGCGGTTGCAGAGCGTCTTCTGCCTGCGCTGTTGCAGCTGCGACTCGTCTGCGATTGGCGATGGGGTGACGATTGGGGTGTGCATTGTGGCACAGGTAGAGGGGTCTCGGAAATGTACACTGGGGGTAAAAGGGAGAAGCAAGTCTAGGGGATGTACATTAGGGGTAGGTGGAGTTAGAGGGAGAGGCGAGCCTAGGGAATGTATATTAGGGGTAGAGTTGGAGGGAGACGCGAGGCGAGGGATGTCCATTCGGGGGTAGGGGGTAGGGGCGAGTCTAGGGAATGTACATTGGGGGTAAGGGGTAGGGGCGAGTCTAGGAAATGTACATTAGGGGTAGAAGGGAGAAGCGAGTCTTGGGAATGTACATAGGGGGTAAGGGGTAGGGGCGAGTCTAGGAAATGTATATTGGGGGGTAGAAGGAGGAAGCGAGTCCATGGAATGTACATTGGGGTAGGGGTAGAGCAGAGTAGAGGGAATGTACATAGGGGGTAGAGGGGAGAGTCGAGTCTAAGGAATATATCAGGGGTAGAAGGAAGCCGAGACGACGTAAAACGTACTTAACTTTTTAGAAAACTAAAAATAGTTACTGTTTTAAAAGATCATAAATAAGTCTTACTTAGTATCAACTCCTTCTTCATGCCGATAAGGAAGCACTTCTTTAATCGGCAGGGTGAGCAGAATTTTCGAGTATTGATGGAGATCGAACAGCTGCCGCTAAAATTGCACTTCATATCCTGCGGTGGTAGGTGAAAATACGCGACGTTAATGCATTATACAGCTGGCTTGGACTTGGAATGGGGTAGAGTAGAATCTCAGTATATCTTTCATGCTATCCTCTTCCTGATCCTTCCATGACCCACTGCAGCGATCCTTCCGTGACCCCCTCCCTAATCCTTCCGTGACCCCCTCCCTAATCCTTCCGTGACCCCCTCCCTAATCCTTCCGTGACCCCCTCCCTAATCCTTCCGTGACCCCCTCCCTAATCCTTCCGTGACCCCCTCCCTGATTTTTCAGTGACCCCCTCTCTAATCCATCAGTGACCCCTCCCTGATCCTCCCATGACCCCCTACCTAATCCATCAGTGACCATACGCTACGGCATCCCTGATTCTTAAAAAAAGCTGGTAACTCCTATATAACAGCTGTCAATCAATAAATCAATCAAATCAATCAAAGCAATCCATACCATATTCTTGAACGCGTTGCGCCGAAAAAACGCCTTGCAAGACTCGCAGGTGACCGCGTCAAAATTAAACCCCAGAGCTTTGTCGCCGCAAACGTGACACCTGTACTGGTCGAGAGGCTGGCTTAGCTGCATCTTGTAGCGGCGCTTCCTGTGCGGAGATCTGGGCCCGACGACCGAGTCCGCAGCCGCAGAAGCTGCCGACTCGGAAGCTGACTGGCTCGTATCTGGTGAAGACGCTCTGCCAAGGCCACTAGCACCGGCAGCAGCAGCGGTGCTTTGTTCGGTGCCATTGAACGCCGAGAACGGCGAGTCTTCCGCAGTGGCGCCGGTGGCAGCGGCTGCGGTGGAGGTCGCGTTGGAGGCGGCAGCGGCGGGAGACACCAAAGATGATGTTGATGAAGAGGATACTGAGGCAGAGTACATGGCTGATGTTGTTGATGTGGACTTTCGTTTTGCCTGATCGGATATTTACGGATAGAATGCGGCAACTAAAGAGCAAATCAATTGAAGAATTATCATAGGCAACATCACGTTATTAAAAGCTTGCACGTTAGAGCAAACAAAGTCTATAGGCTATCCACTTGGCCTTTACAAATAACCCACCTGTTCCAACACAGAGAACCCACCTGTTTGCTTTTTCAATACAAGAATCCCACCTGTTCCAACACAAGAAACCCACCTGTTCCAACACAGAGAAACCCAGCTGTTCCAACACAGAAACCCACCTGTTCTAAATCCAACACAGAAACCCAGCTGTTCTAAATCCAACACAGAAACCCACCTGTTCTAAATCCAACACAGAAACCCAGCTGTTCTAAATCCAACACAGAAACCCACCTGTTCCAACACAAGAATCCCACCTGTTCCAACACAAGAATCCCACCTGTTCCAAATCCACCACAGAAACCCACCTGTTCCAAATCTAGCACAAGAATCCCACCTGTTCCAAATCTAGCACAAGAATCCCACCTATTCCAAATCTAGCACAAGAATCCCACCGGTTCCAAATCTAGCACAAGAATCCCACCGGTTCCAAATCTAGCACAAGAATCCCACCTATTCCAAATCTAGCACAAGAATCCCACCGGTTCCAAATCTAGCACAAGAATCCCACCTATTCCAACACAAGAATCCCACCTGTTCCAAATCTAGCACAAGAATCCCACCTGTTCCAAATCTAGCACAAGAATCCCACCTGTTCCAAATCTAGCACAAGAATCCCACCGGTTCCAAATCTAGCACAAGAATCCCACCTATTCCAACACAAGAATCCCACCTGTTCCAAATCTAGCACAAGAATCCCACCTGTTCCAAATCTAGCACAAGAATCCCACCTGTTCCAAATCTAGCACAAGAATCCCACCTGTTCCAAATCTAGCACAAGAATCCCACCGGTTCCAAATCTAGCACAAGAATCCCACCTGTTCCAAATCTAGCACAAGAATCCCACCGGTTCCAAATCTAGCACAAGAATCCCACCTGTTCCAAATCTAGCACAAGAATCCCACCTGTTCCAAATCTAGCACAAGAATCCCACCTGTTCCAAATCTAGCACAAGAATCCCACCTGTTCCAAATCTAGCACAAGAATCCCACCGGTTCCAAATCTAGCACAAGAAACCCACCTGTTCCAAATCTAGCACAAGAATCCCACCTGTTCCAAATCTAGCACAAGAATCCCACCTGTTCCAAATCTAGCACAAGAATCCCACCTATTCCAAATCTAGCACAAGAATCCCACCTGTTCCAAATCTAGCACAAGAATCCCACCTATTCCAAATCTAGCACAAGAATCCCACCTGTTCCAACACAACAAACCCACCTGTTCCAAATCTAGCACAAGAATCCCACCTGTTCCAAATCTAGCACAAGAATCCCACCTGTTCCAAATCTAGCACAAGAATCCCACCTGTTCCAAATCTAGCACAAGAATCCCACCGGTTCCAAATCTAGCACAAGAATCCCACCTGTTCCAAATCTAGCACAAGAATCCCACCGGTTCCAAATCTAGCACAAGAATCCCACCTGTTCCAAATCTAGCACAAGAATCCCACCTGTTCCAAATCTAGCACAAGAATCCCACCTGTTCCAAATCTAGCACAAGAATCCCACCTGTTCCAAATCTAGCACAAGAATCCCACCTATTCCAAATCTAGCACAAGAATCCCACCTGTTTTAAATCTAGCACAAGAATCCCACCTGTTTTAAATCTAGCACAAGAATCCCACCTGTTCCAAATCTAGCACAAGAATCCCACCTGTTCCAAATCTAGCACAAGAATCCCACCTATTCCAAATCTAGCACAAGAATCCCACCTGTTTTAAATCTAGCACAAGAATCCCACCTGTTCCAAATCTAGCACAAGAAGCCCACCTGTTCCAAATCTAGCACAAGAATCCCACCTGTTTTAAATCTAGCACAAGAATCCCACCTGTTCCAAATCTAGCACAAGAATCCCACCTGTTCCAAATCTAGCACAAGAAGCCCACCTGTTCCAAATCTAGCACAAGAATCCCACCTGTTTTAAATCTAGCACAAGAATCCCACCTGTTCCAAATCTAGCACAAGAATCCCACCTGTTCCAAATCTAGCACAAGAATCCCACCTGTTCCAAATCTAGCACAAGAATCCCACCTGTTCCAAATCTAGCACAAGAATCCCACCTGTTCCAAATCTAGCACAAGAATCCCACCTATTCCAAATCTAGCACAAGAATCCCACCTGTTTTAAATCTAGCACAAGAATCCCACCTGTTCCAAATCTAGCACAAGAAGCCCACCTGTTCCAAATCTAGCACAAGAATCCCACCTGTTTTAAATCTAGCACAAGAATCCCACCTGTTCCAAATCTAGCACAAGAATCCCACCTATTCCAAATCTAGCACAAGAATCCCACCTGTTCCAAATCTAGCACAAGAATCCCACCTGTTCCAAATCCAACACAGAAACCCACCTGTTCCAAATCTAGCACAAGAATCCCACCTGTTCCAAATCCAACACAGAAACCCACCTGTTCCAAATCTAGCACAAGAATCCCACCTGTTCCAAATCCAACACAGAAACCCACCTGTTCCAAATCTAGCACAAGAATCCCACCTGTTCCAAATCCAACACAGAAACCCACCTGTTCCAAATCTAGCACAAGAATCCCACCTGTTCCAAATCCAACACAGAAACCCACCTGTTCCAAATCTAGCACAAGAATCCCACCTGTTCCAAATCCAACACAGAAACCCACCTGTTCCAAATCTAGCACAAGAATCCCACCTGTTCCAAATCCAACACAGAAACCCACCTGTTCCAAATCTAGCACAAGAATCCCACCTGTTCCAAATCCAACACAGAAACCCACCTGTTCCAAATCTAGCACAAGAATCCCACCGGTTCCAAATCTAGCACAAGAATCCCACCGGTTCCAAATCTAGCACAAGAATCCCACCGGTTCCAAATCTAGCACAAGAATCCCACCGGTTCCAAATCTAGCACAAGAAACCCACCTATTCCAAATCTAGCACAAGAATCCCACCTGTTCCAAATCTAGCACAAGAATCCCACCTGTTCCAAATCTAGCACAAGAATCCCACCTGTTTTAAATCTAGCACAAGAATCCCACCTGTTCCAAATCCAACACAGAAACCCACCTGTTCCAAATCCAACACAGAAACCCACCTGTTCTAAATCCACCACAGAAACCCACCTGTTCCAAATCCAACACAGAAACCCACCTGTTCCAAATCCAACACAGAAACCCACCTGTTCCAAATCCACCACAGAAACCCACCTGTTCTAAATCCAATACAGAAACCCACCTGTTCCAAATCCAACACAGAAACCCACCTGTTCCAAATCCACCACAGAAACCCACCTGTTCTAAATCCAATACAGAAACCCACCTGTTCCAAATCCAACACAGAAACCCACCTGTTCCAAATCCACCACAGAAACCCACCTGTTCCAAATCCAACACAGAAACCCACCTGTTCCAAATCCAACACAGAAACCCACCTGTTCCAAATCCACCACAGAAACCCACCTGTTCTAAATCCAATACAGAAACCCACCTGTTCCAAATCCAACACAGAAACCCACCTGTTCCAAATCCACCACAGAAACCCACCTGTTCTAAATCCAATACAGAAACCCACCTGTTCCAAATCCAACACAGAAACCCACCTGTTCCAAATCCACCACAGAAACCCACCTGTTCTAAATCCAATACAGAAACCCACCTGTTCCAAATCCAACACAGAAACCCACCTGTTCCAACACAAGAAATCCAGCGGTTAACTTACCTAACAATTTGCTATTCTAGAAAACCTGGCTCCAATTCAGACAGAAAATCATATTTATAGTCTAATAATAAAAAACCCAAGCAGATAAAAAGTGCCAAATTAAATTCAATCTAATTATAAAGCAACCGTTTCCCAATCAATACTAAGCAACAAATATATAATAATATTTATCGTTATACCCCTAGCTGTAGAGGGACTCACTGCAGCAACCATACAATATTGCATACTTAATTTGGCAAGACGGTGGGGAAAAAAAGAATAATTAATTATCATTCCCACGCCGCCATTGTCCGGCGGTTCATTTCTAAAGCCTGCAAATCATTCCTAGAAAAAGTGGCTCATTTCCACTTAGATTCTTGGAAAATCCTTGGGCAGAACAGTAAAGGCCCAGCATAATTTTGCTATGTTATCGTTTTAAACCACGTTTTGGCACCTTTGCAAAATGCATAACAATTACGCAGTCGGCAAAGATGAAAACGATGAAAAAAAGCGATAGAGATGCTATATAAAAACAAGTAATGCAGGACAAGACACTGCGTTTCAACGGTAGACGTCTAGAGAATAAATTACAGTGAAATATGTGAAATTTGACTACAGCTGGAGTTAGTGGCAATTATCGTTACAATTATCGTTAATGGATGCACAAACATGCGAGTATGCTGAAATGGATTTTTTAGAAAAGCACATGGGCCACCATAGGGCTGAATAGAAGCTAAAGAATTTGAGACGAATGGTAATGGCCTGGATAGACAGACAGGCCCATACCAGTAGACAGGTGCATACAGGAACTAAGAAACTGAGGCAGACAGGCGGGCATAGACAGACACAGACCGAATGCAGACCCAGAGACACTAAAGAAGCCAAGGCGGACAAACAGACAGACATACACAAAACAGACAGGCACATAGACAGATAGACAGACAGACAGACAGACAGACAGGCAGGCAGACAGACAGACAGACAGACAGACAGACAGACAGACAGAGACAGACAGACAGACAGACACTAAGACAGACAGACAGACAGACAGACAGACACTAAGACAGACAGACAGACAGACAGACAGACAGACAGACAGACAGACAGACAGACAGACAGACACACACACACACAGGCAGACAGACAGACAGACAGACAGACAGACAGACAGACAGACAGACACACACACACACACAGGCAGACAGACAGACAGACACACACACACACAGGCAGACAGACAGACAGACAGACAGACAGACAGACAGACAGACAGACAGACAGACAGACAGACAGACAGACACAGTGGGAAGGCAGGCATGACAGCCAGGACCAACCCCAGTAACCCACTTCAGCTCAGAAACCACTAAACGAGCACACCAAGACTACAATGCAATGCAATAAATTCCAAACTCAGCGGAATTTCAAACGGCAGTACAAAAAAAACGAAAACTGTGGCCAGCAACGCAGAAAAATGCTTTGATAGCTGGAATATAAAATACTCACCAAGCAGAATTTCGTTTATAGCAACGACAAAATTATCAAACGATGGTCCAAATACCGCCAAAAAAGTTTTTAACCACTATAATATATAGCTATAAGTTTTGGACCATTAAAATAAAACAAAAAAGCACACCAGAAGACTGAAATTTGTTTGCTATCTGCTCTCAAAAAGTGTCGCACAGCTCTAACCAGAGCGAGGTGCTTAAACGCCTTAGACAGAGAAAAATCTCTCTCTTCAAAGAGAGACTAACAAGAGATGAAGATAGAAAGAATTATAGCTGCTAGTTACGGCAACGCCTGAGCAGTTAAAATATTGCTGCGACTGTTTGAGGAGGCAGACAGACAGGCAGACAGACACGCGGTCCAGTCGCAGAGTTAGTCGGAAGAAAAAAGCAGAGATGAGGAGAGAGAGGGCCAAGGAGGGCAGAGGCATACAGGCCCCGAAAGAGAATGGGGGGGGGTTGTAGGCCAGGTTTATTGCTTGGCTTCAATTCGCCTCGAAAAATCCAAGCCAATGAAATAGTTGCCAGTCAAAGCAGCTAAGCACAGAGCGTTTGGATTTGACATTGCGCATAGGTATTTGAAATTTCAGTTACTTTTAATTTCATGGATTGTCGAATCCATAAAATCTATGCTCATGAATCTCTGAAATTCACGCTCACAAAATACATTCACCATTTCCTAAGCTTTCACACTCACCAGTCCTTGAACTTTACATTCACCAATTATTGAAATTGAAATTCACCAATTCTTGAAATTCAAATTCACCACTTCTTGAAATTCAAATCCACCACTTCTTGAAATTGAAATTCACCAACTCTTGAAATTCAAATCCACCACTTCTTGAAATTGAAATTCACCAACTCTTGAAATTCAAATCCACCACTTCTTGAAATTGAAATTCACCAACTCTTGAAATTCAAATCCACCACTTCTTGAAATTGAAATTCACCAACTTTGAAATTCCAATTCACCACTTCTTAAAATTCAAATTCACAATTCTTGAAATTCAAATTCACCACTTCTTAAAATTCAAATTCACCAATTCTTGAAATTCAAATTCACCACTTCTTGAAATTCAAATTCACCAATTCTTGAAATTCAAATCCACCAGTTCTTGAAATTCAAATTCACTAATTCTTGAAATTCAAATTCACACTTCTTGCAATTAAAATTCACCAATTCTTGAAATTCAAATTCACCAATTCTTCAACTACGTATTCACCTATTCTAAAAATTCACATCCAAAGAACATGATCTTCGCGTTCACTAATTTTTCAACTTTACATTCATTGATCCTTGAACTTCACATTCACATATCATTGAACTTGGCAGAACACTTTTCATTCACAAATATTTGACCTTTTAATTCTCACAAAATCTCTAAATGTGACATTCATAAAGTCTCCAGCTTTGCAAGCCACGCCGTCCAGTTAAAAGTACATTCAAATGGCTCTCACGCCACAATAGTCGGGCCGTATCAAGTGTATCAATTGGATTGTGGCTATGACTGAGGTCTAAGTTTGCTAACTAAACTATAGGCACAACACTGAAAGGGCTTGAGTCAGCCCCTTGGAAAACTGTATCAGTTTCAATATTAACACTCTGCACCCTAACAGCAGGGACTATCAACTGAGATTATGAGAAAGCATGCGACTTTTCTGTACACTTTTTAAAAGTCTGGAACATTTTTGTCGCGACTTGTGGGGCAAACAAAAGCTCACCCAGTCCAACATTAATCGTGGGAAGCAAGGAACCTTCTTCATCTTTAAAGAATGTTTTATCTCCATATTTTCTTAACCTAAGATGGAAAGTAAAAGAAAAAACTCTTGCTCGTGCTCACCGATTGCGCAAACAAGACTAAACAGAGCTCAGTACACATTTGCAGATGCGCCAATTTTTATTTTCCTAAAGCTTTGCCTTAATCATATCGTGATTGCTTAGCATTGCTTTGAGTTGCGTTTGTGTGTCCACGCAGCTGTGTCCAGCTGATAGCACAAACAATTCTTCAGCGATGGTTTAGCTGCATGATTAGGAATTATTGCACTCAGCCTGCCAGACAGAGAGCTAAAAGAGGGAAGCAGAGAGAGCAGAAGCCGAAGCAGACAAGGGAGTAGAGAGCGAAAAGGGGAGTAGAGAGCGGAAAAGGGGAGTAGAGAGTGGAAAGGGGAGTAGAGAGCGAAAAAGGGGAGTAGAGAGCGTAAAAGGGGAGTTGAGTAGAGAGCGGAAAAGGGGAGTTAAGTAGAGAGCGGAAAAGGGAGTAGAGAGCGAAAAAGGGGAGTAGAGAGCGGAAAAGGGGAGTTGAGTATAGAGCGGAAAAGGGGAGTAGAGAGCGAAAAAGGGGAAGTAGAGAGCGTAAAGGGGAGTTGAGTAGA
>NIVC01000369.1:225723-248223 GCA_002269645.1 Macrostomum lignano
AGTTTGTTCAGATCGTCCTTCTCCATCGCCTCGTAATGCGAATGCGACCGCCATTTTTAGGAACATTTGACAAACGGCCTTCAGGCTAAATTCGCAATATCAAACTTTTCACCTTCAATGATGTTAATGGCCCTGGTACGCCTGAAATACCGAAACAAGCCGGCTCGAAGCAGATTAGACTAGACGGTGCGTAGAAGCTCCCATCCTGCTTTTAAGAGTGGCATAGAAGAACTTCAGCTTTCCGCAAGCTCGTCCTCAGTGCGGGATCCAGCTTCAAAGCTTTCGAATTTGTACTCTCGAAGAAATACTTGGAAGCGGGCAATAGCTGATTCTTCTTGCTTTTCGGTAGAGATGACCTTGGTCTCCTCGTCCTGTCTGTCGAATCGCTTGCAGTTCAGTTGTGGAACCTCCAACATCCGGAATTGATTCCGAGTCTTCACCCTCCACCAAGGGAATCAGATTGAACAGTTCTTCCAGAGTAGGTAGGAGCGGCTCATCATCGAACATCGTCCGCTCGATCAACGAATTTCTGTCCATGAGCTCTACATGCTTCTCGATTTCCGCCGTAGTCAAGCCGGTTATGCAATTGTCCGGGAATTGAGACATTTGAATCATGTTTTCAAATGAACGCACATTGAGACGAACAAATATCGCGCTGAAGTGGAGAGAAAGATATTCCTTGCCTCCCTCAACCCTGTTTTTGCAAATTGCCATCGACAAAAATGAATAGCCACTGTTGGCTAGTCTATATGATAATGTGATAGAAGCACGGCTTGTGCGTGCAACAACGCCATAGACACTCGTGCGCTACGCGCACTCGTGGTTCTAGGCGTTGTTGCACTTGCAAGCCGTGCACTATCTTTCCATTGTATCACGCTGGCGCGCGTTAGATGCACGATTTACTGTGCGTCTAATGTAGGTGTCTATGGCAATTTTCTATCTGAGTAAAAGCAACAAGCGTGCGTCTAACGCGTGCGTGTAATGCACGGAAAGTGAGTATATTTTAATAAGTATACTTCTGCTACAAGTACAACGTACAAGCGAAGTGAGCCATAGAAGTATCGCAATAGACTGTCGATCTCGCGCGGTGTAGAAGTCGCCAAATCACGCTGAACTGACGGATGGTTCTCCATGAAGCTCTGCAACTTACCGACATAATATTCGGTAGCCTTTGTCACACTTTTACTAGCAGCGGTGTCCTCGATTTCGGAAACGAGCTGTTCCAATTCAAGTAGTTCAGCTTCTTCGTCAGGTATCTTCTTGAAAAGTGCCTCCAGAAGATCCTCCTCTTCTCGATCAATTGCCGACTCCGGTAGATTATCAGGCTCGTTCAGAATGTCGTCAATCTCATTGGTGGACAAGCCGGAAATCATTTCGTTCGGAAATTTGCTCAGATTCAGAAGTCTGACTTTAGTTGGTGGCTCAGCCATATTCTCTCACAAGTGATTTTAATTTAACAGCTTCTTATTCCCTTCTTCGCAACACTCAATCAACTTGCGTGCCTTTCACGCATTTTTGTCTATGGTTAAGACAAATTAACTGAGCGTGCATCTAACGCGCCATCTAAAGTATTAAGCCAACGTAATACAATGCAACTCATACATCGATTTTTTGTGCTTAAATGGTCTATGGCACTCGTGCGCTGCGCGCACTCGTGCATAGACCATTTAAGCACGCAAAATCGATGTATGAATCCTACATTGTAAGGGGAAAGATGTTGGGTGTGGCCATAGACGACTCAGTCGCACACACACCCAGCCATGAGCTAAAGAAGCAATACTTCAAGCTTGGAAATAAAAAAAGAAAAGTTACGATAACATGAAATAAGACGCTCTGCTAAGAGTGCAACTTTTAAGTTGACCTTGTTGATCTTGACTCACTGTCTTCCGCTAGAGAAGAAGTCATAACAGTGACAACTTCAATAGATACTGTACTATAAGTTTTGCTTTCTTAAATTTACTTGTGCCCGACTTCGAAGTACAGTCCGTGTGCCGCAAATTATAAATTTCGCTGCCGTTTCTTCCGCGGTGTGCATGTATGCATGTGTATACTTTTCTAATCACGTAAACTACGTCAACAATAAACTACGTTGATTGCCTTTGACACGGTTGTCCCTACGCCGTCCGGACTTAAAAATGCACTCACTCCGAATCCGAGACTCCAAGCTAGGGGCGTACACGCACCTATTTGAAAACGTGTTATACATGTAATTTGGCATGATTACAACAAATTACCTTTTACTTGAATGGCAAGGACTAATGGCAATATGTTAAATTTCAACGAGTTTCGTAGCTTTCTTTAACCTTTAGCATTCGCCGAATTGGCTGTCGCCGAACTGACTTGTCGTCGAATCGGTTGTCGTCGAATCGGTTGTCGTCGAATCGGTTGTCGTCGAATCGGTTGTCGTCGAATCGGTTGTCGCCGAATTACTTGTCACCGAATTAACTGGGAAGTGCACTCAAACACTACTATCATCAAATGCCAGTCGCATCAATGACCCAGTACGTACGTGCTCACATGTGATGTTGTGGTAGGCGAGGCCTCCCACTATTCCCACCGAATGTAATTTTATTTTCCTCTGCGTGGATTGCTCACCGAGTAAAATTGCGTTACGTATATTGATGGCGATGCGTCATTTCCCTGCGTGGAAATCCCCAATTTTTTCTTTTAGTGTAATTCGGGTTCCCACTCCCCGTAACTTTCGTTTTACTGCATGTTACATGTAACTTGACTCATCTAGTGTTACCCATCTTTCCATTGCGTGTAACCCCTCTCTCCCACCCGGGGTGATTCCCCTTTCCTCCCGGTGGCTCCTGAGAGCGAGAGTCTGTGCCCCTTCTTTCCCACCAGACTCTCGCTTTGGACCCCTTACCAGACTCTAGTTTGAAGCCCATGTCCCAGACTCCAAGATACGAGGGGACCCTTAAGTGTAAGCCCAGTTTTCCCAACCCGACCAGCTCTTCTCTTGCTCCACTAAGTAGTATTTATTTTACTTAACGCTGTATTACTGCGTTATTAATTAACTGTATTACTTAACTGTACTTAAGCTGTATTACTTAACGCCTTTTCTTAAACCGCGTTAATAATAATAATAATGATAATAATATCAATGATGATGATAATAATAATAATAATAATAATAATAATAATAATAATAATAATAATATTCAGCCTAAGGCCACTAATATATAAGCCAGTTAATTTGTGTGTTAAACGGTGTCTTGGTCCTCAGTGACCTCGGAAGCAAATATTTCATGCCCTCGGTGGTCGACTCAGAGTTCTAGGGCAGATTCGAGCAGATTTGAACTTTGAGATTTGAACCCTGACAATCGGAGCTTTTCTCCGCGAATTACCGCAGTAGTAGCAGCAAACTACCTACTCTTAGTACAACACCCAGCAAATTTAGTCTATTTTAAGTTCTCCATAGCGGCTACATTTCTGTATTAGGCAATCTGAAAGACGGCAATCACTAGACCGCTCAGTCATGACCACAGCTACCCTAAGTAGGACGCCCCCCTGCAGTAGTCTGATTGGTTTCCCTGGCGCGCCCAATCGCAATGAAGAGACGCCCGCTGCCGCCCAGCTCTGATGAGATGGTGGCTCTTTCAAATGAAGTGACGCCTAGGAGAGAGAAATGTAAGATGAAACGGAATCCTACGTTTTAACTGTAGGGTCATGGAAATAAGCTAGGAAGTAAATACCATTTCGAATTCGGTACACCGCTTTACCCATTACAGTACATTATGACTACATGTAGTGCACATGGAAGTACATAAATGTACATCTAAAGTATATTATACACATTTAAATGTCTAACAGACACATGCACAGCTGTACAACTACATTTAGATGCTTATGTAAAATACACGTACAATTCTTATAGATACTAAATGATTTGGCATGTAATGTGTATAATTTACACGAATTGCCATGTATACTTGTTTAATTCGAAACGGTGAGAACCGCGCAGAACAAAGTTTTATTTATACGTACATGAATTTTTACATGTACATGTACATCATGTACAAGTACAGTTGTACTTCATAACTGTATATGAGACATGTACCTACCAGTACATGAAAATTGTGCACTCCTTTCATGTACAGTTTAAACTAGATTGTACAGTACGAGTTTTGGCAGGATTTTTACAGTATTCAGAGCAGACTGATTTGTGCTTTGCATGTGCTCTGCATGTACTTGTATGAGCTTCACATGATGGTGTGAGAGATACGTGACGTACATGTAGAAATACTATAATTCGACTAATACATGTACAATCAGAGCAGAATTGCTCAAGTTCTGCACTAACTTCCGCCGTATGTCAGTATTTGTATTAAGTAATGACATATATCTCCATCATATACATGTACCTAATTATCCCCTAAGATAATAAATTAAATCAATACTTTCTAATCATAAATGTGTACCTAGCTAGCTTCAATATCAAGTTCGCACATAAAAATTAAATGAAAGTAGCCGATTAATGCAAATGACAGAAAGTTGCATGTAGCTACATGTACAGGTAGGTTCTCGCGTCTCTATTGAAAAGAAAAGATTGGAGAGAGAACTGGTACATCTACATGGAGAAAAAAGCATGTGACGACACTTCCAGTCAGCAGAAGGCAGGCCTAAATGCTGTTTACTCGTCGCTCATTGGCTGGGCTCCAGCCCCATTCTTCACTCTCGAAGCCAACCCAACCCCACTCCGTCACCCCCTCTTACCCCAGACAGCAGTTGGGCACGCGTGTGTCGGTGGCACCCCCCTCCCCAGTGTACACACGAGTAAACAGCAGCCTACAGCTGCAACCCCCCTTCTGTGCCAGCACCACCAGACAGAGAACTTAAAAAGCTAGCCTGGCTACATGTTCCCAGCTAAGCGACCTAAAGCCCCGATTGAATCGCAGTTAAAAGCAACAGCTTATAGCTACTTCAAATCCCTTTCAAGAAATTCATTCGAAAGTCATTAAACAGTCTCCGATCACGTCTGATCGTCTTTAACAGTGCCTAAAATGTAAGTGCAAATATGGCTGCATATCTATTAAATGTTATTTTATCTCTGGCTCTGTGAATCTTTCAGAAGCAGTCCTGTAGCAAGATTAATTTTCACGTGACATACACATATTATAGGAGACTTTAGGGACCGCTATTTTATTTTGACGGGTTGCCATTTTTTGAATTGGTGCCATTTTTATATGAAAGGGTGCCATCTGCCATGTCATTTGAAGGGGTGCCATTTTATTTAAAGGGGTCATTGGGGTGTCATTTCATTTGAAGGGGTGCCATTTTATTTAAAGGGGTCATTGGGGTGTCATTTCATTTGAAGGGGTGCCATTTTATTTAAAGGGGTCATTGGGGTGTCATTTCATTTGAAGGGGTGCCATTTTATTTAATGGGGTCATTGGGGTGTCATTTCATTTGAAGGGGTGCCATTTTATTTTAGTCAGAACCATTTCACTCGAGTGGGTATCAATTTATTTGAGTCGAGTGAGCTTGCTGTCGCTTTCACACGTTTCACATTGCATCCACACAGAATCGAACTCCGGACCCTTATAAAATAATTCTCCAATGTCATCATCTGGTAGGCGCCGCAAGACCAGCAATCCGCAGCGCCTGACGGCCGCTCCAATTAGCTCCGCCTCAGGCGACCCCACTGTGCCCGAACTTGTTGCTGCACCAGACGGTGCGGCAGTTGTCTCACCTCGCGATGCTCCAGGCTCGCCAGTCCCGCAGCATCAGCTGCTGTCCTGCCGACTCGGACTCATGGTCGCCGATCTCAGCCGCCTGACGGCCGACCTGGCGCTGTCAACGTCGCAAAATTCAACGACAGCGGCGGCGGCAGCTTCGGCTGCATTGGCGTTGGAATTCCTCACCAGCGCGCACACGCAGCTGCTTGGAGGTGTCGGCTGCTGCCTGCGACAATTCCCGGATGCGCAAGCTGAGCCGCCGCATCTGGCGGTCCTGAAGCATCCAGCAGCGACTGCAGGCGTCACGCTGCTGAAGTCGCAAGCTGAAATCGCGCTGCCAAATTCGAGGAATTCCGATCAAGAAAAGCCAGCCAACCAAACCGGCAGAGCAGCTCCAGGCCAGCCGCCCGTCACTGCAGAAGCAGCTTCTCGGGCCCGGGTTAGGTGCGGGAAACAGCTGAGCGAGCCGGACAAAGTAGATCCAAATTTTCGACCGTGGGTGTCCGAGGATGGGGTAAGTGTTGAGCATTCGATCGCATGATGCGATGATTGCTCGAGTGCGACCTTCCAATGTAATCAGTTAACTATCCCTCAACCATCCGCCCCTCAACTATCCGCCCTCAACCACCTGCCCTTTAACCATCCGCCCTTCAACCATCCGCCCCTCAACCATCCGCCCCTTAATCATCCACCCGTCAACCATCCGCCCCTTAATCATCCACCCGTCAACCATCCGCCCCTTAATCATCCGCCCCTCTACCATCTGCCTCTTAGCTCGTAATCATCCGCCCCTTAATCACTCCGCCCGTCAACCATCCGCCCCTCAACCATCCGCCCCTTAACCATCCGCCCCTTAACCATCCGCCCCTTAATCACTCCGCCCCTTAACCATCCGCCCCTCAACCATCCGCCCGTCAACCATCCGCCCCTTAACCATCCGCCCCTTAACCATCCGCCCCTTAACCATCCGCCCCTTAATCACTCCGCCCCTAACCATCCGCCCCTCAAGCATCCGCCCTTTAAACATCCGCCTCTTAACCATCCGCCCCTTAACCATCCGCCCCTTAATCACTCCGCCCCTCAACCATCCGCCCCTCAACCATCCGCCCTTTAAACATCCGCCCTTTAAACATCCGCCTCTTAACCATCCGCCCCTCAACCATCCGCCCCTCAACCATCCTCCCCTCAACCATCCGCCCCTCAACCATCCGCCCGTCAACCATCCGCCCCTTAATCATCCGCCCCTTAATCATCCGCCCGTCAACCATCCGCCCCTTAATCATCCGCCCCTCTACATCTGCCTCTTAGCTCGCAATCATCCGCCCCTTAATTACTCCGCCCCTTAACCATCCGCCCTCAACCATCCGCCCCTCAACCATCCGCCCCTTAACCATCCGCCCCTTAATCACTCCGCCCCTCAACCATCCGCCCCTCAAGCGCAGTGTCACCCTGTCCGCCAAGCACCCGTCAGTCACCCTGACAATCGAGGCGCACCAGCGTTTGCTCTGGTCCGCTCACGGCGTAGCAACTCTGCATCTTCGAGGCCTGTTGAAGCACTTCTTCAGCCGTGAGGTGCTGGCTGAGTCCTCAGTCACTGGCGTCGGTGCGTACAAACGGCAGCTGGACAAAGACATCGTCTTGGGCATTTTCGGTACGTTTTTCATACTGAAGTCCAGAAATGTAATAGATACGTACCTGAAATCATGCCTTATTGGCTAGGCCAAAGGGGTTCCAACCCGAAGGGTTCCAACCCGAAGGGTTCCAACCCGAAGGGTTCCAACCCGAAGGGTTCCAACCCGAAGGGTTCCAACCCGAAGGGTTCCAACCCGAAGGGTTCCAACCCGAAGGGTTCCAACCCGAAGGGTTCCAACCCGAAGGGTTCCAACCCGAAGGGTTCCAACCCGAAGGGTTCCAACCCGAAGGGTTCCAACCCGAAGGGTTCCAACCCGAAGGGTTCCAACCCGAAGGGTTCCAACCCGAAGGGTTCCAACCCGAAGGGTTCCAACCCGAAGGGTTCCAACCCGAAGGGTTCCAACCCGAAGGGTTCCAACCCGAAGGGTTCCAACCCGAAGGGTTCCAACCCGAAGGGTTCCAACCCGAAGGGTTCCAACCCGAAGGGTTCCAACCCGAAGGGTTCCAACCCGAAGGGTTCCAACCCGAAGGGTTCCAACCCGAAGGGTTCCAACCCGAAGGGTTCCAACCCGAAGGGTTCCAACCCGAAGGGTTCCAACCCGAAGGGTTCCAACCCGAAGGGTTCCAACCCGAAGGGTTCCAACCCGAAGGGTTCCAACCCGAAGGGTTCCAACCCGAAGGGTTCCAACCCGAAGGGTTCCAACCCGAAGGGTTCCAACCCGAAGGGTTCCAACCCGAAGGGTTCCAACCCGAAGGGTTCCAACCCGAAGGGTTCCAACCCGAAGGGTTCCAACCCGAAGGGTTCCAACCCGAAGGGTTCCAACCCGAAGGGTTCCAACCCGAAGGGTTCCAACCCGAAGGGTTCCAACCCGAAGGGTTCCAACCCGAAGGGTTCCAACCCGAAGGGTTCCAACCCGAAGGGTTCCAACCCGAAGGGTTCCAACCCGAAGGGTTCCAACCCGAAGGGTTCCAACCCGAAGGGTTCCAACCCGAAGGGTTCCAACCCGAAGGGTTCCAACCCGAAGGGTTCCAACCCGAAGGGTTCCAACCCGAAGGGTTCCAACCCGAAGGGTTCCAACCCGAAGGGTTCCAACCCGAAGGGTTCCAACCCGAAGGGTTCCAACCCGAAGGGTTCCAACCCGAAGGGTTCCAACCCGAAGGGTTCCAACCCGAAGGGTTCCAACCCGAAGGGTTCCAACCCGAAGGGTTCCAACCCGAAGGGTTCCAACCCGAAGGGTTCCAACCCGAAGGGTTCCAACCCGAAGGGTTCCAACCCGAAGGGTTCCAACCCGAAGGGTTCCAACCCGAAGGGTTCCAACCCGAAGGGTTCCAACCCGAAGGGTTCCAACCCGAAGGGTTCCAACCCGAAGGGTTCCAACCCGAAGGGTTCCAACCCGAAGGGTTCCAACCCGAAGGGTTCCAACCCGAAGGGTTCCAACCCGAAGGGTTCCAACCCGAAGGGTTCCAACCCGAAGGGTTCCAACCCGAAGGGTTCCAACCCGAAGGGTTCCAACCCGAAGGGTTCCAACCCGAAGGGTTCCAACCCGAAGGGTTCCAACCCGAAGGGTTCCAACCCGAAGGGTTCCAACCCGAAGGGTTCCAACCCGAAGGGTTCCAACCCGAAGGGTTCCAACCCGAAGGGTTCCAACCCGAAGGGTTCCAACCCGAAGGGTTCCAACCCGAAGGGTTCCAACCCGAAGGGTTCCAACCGAAATATGTTTGACTGATACGCTAGCGTCGAATCGAACATGATATACATGTACGCTGATATACATGTCAGATTCAAATCTGGGAAACTGAAACATTCATTAAAACAAAAATAAAATTCACAGACTACATCGGCAATCGGTATCCTGGGGCTATGACCGAATCTCGAATGCGCCTGTGCTGCACTGACGTCTGCGTTCAGGCGCGACGCCGTAGACGAAGCCGCGACGTTATCATGGTCGCCTCTGGAGACGACGATGCGAGGGTCGGCGATGCACAGCTCGGTGACGGCGACGACTCATCGTGTTGATCAAGGATGCCATGACAGTGTTTGAGCAACTGCATTTTATAGCTTTGTTATTCTGGTTCGATTAGCTTGCATGCACATGTTCAGTATCTATTATACGAGCTCGTACGCTCGTATGTACTTTAATTCCCAGCTACATGTAAGTGTATATGTACATCTACATGCGCTAAGTTTGTTTCTTGACGAATAAAATTAGCGGTTGAAAAAATTTCTCATGAATTTCTATTCAACTTTGAATGGCTTTAGCTTACATGTATGTACATGACATGTATATGAAAATTTAGAGATCGTATATGTACTACCTATGCATGTACATATGTGAAAATAAACTATTATAGCTGTATAACATGATCAAGTTTTAATTGCATGTACATGTAAATGTCATAATTTAATCAGAAGGTATGCACATTCACAAGGGTGCTTTCATAGTTCGAACTACTGTAGTTTTTGCTATCGTGAAATTTTGACGTTTGGGAAGTTTCGACCTTTAAAATTTCGACCTTGTAAAAGTGCATGCTGCTATTTGAATTCTCGATGTGAGATTTCGACCTTGTCAATTTTCGCGTTTGTGAACCCCCTCTCCTGTACAGCGCGTGAGCGACTGCACGATTTAGATGTGTATGTATACTGTACACATTAGAGATATGTATGCATGTAAGCTACTAAGTTTAGTTGTGTATAGAGAACAACTTTTGTATGTTTCTCACAATACTCTAGAATACACTTATCACCTGAGTATGCATATGAAAATAGCTCCATGACATGAGTAGCTCACAGAACAAAATTGGTGGCATCTACAAATTGGTCCCAGTGGATAAAGTTTTTTGTACGTTGTGATATGGCTAAATGAATGAGTGTAAAGGTTCGTTTTTTTGTTTAGATAATTCAATTTTCCTTGTGGTAAAGATGCTCTTGTAAGTAGAACAGAGTGCCTGTGCCTTTTATTTATATGGGGGTAATGAGGTAAATAACATTCTATAATTCGGGATGTTCGGAAACTGCTTTTTAGAATAAGCGCGCGGATTTAAAAAACGGATCAGTTTAAAAAGTTCAAAGAAAGTTAAACGTTTAAGAGTTGGTGTTTAAAAAACGTTTAAAAATCTACAGATTCGTATTGTCCAAACAGGCTGTTCATTCTGAGCCACTATTACTAGCTACTACTAAAAAACGGCGGATCTTGACTTCACGATTTAACATGATTATTGAATTCCATGCGTAAGCGCCAAGCCCAGTTAAATTACCCGGAAATTTTTAGAAGCCCCAAACCCCCAACGAGCTAGCTACATATGACAGATGAGATTGAGATTTGTATTTAGGATGTTCTAGGTAGTAGGCCTATTAGTAAGCTAAAAGAAATTTTTATTATTAGGTCTCTTTATATGACTGATATTGTATATGTATAAATTATTATACTATGTGGGAATGGAAAGTAGCCTTTTTTGTTGGTCCTACAATTCTAACAGTATCTAGACAGTGGTGGTCATGGATCCAGGATTTTTAAACTAAGGTGGGGGACAGATTGGCCTAAATTTTGGGTTGGCCCAAAATAAGCCCAAATTACAATACATCCCTAAGATGGTGTAGGACCAAGACTGCCACACACCAAGACCGCCACACTTGGGGGAGCTAGGAGGGAGGAATTTGGCTCGCCATGTTATTGGATGGTGCTGAGAAGGGGTGAGATGGGGAGAGCCAGCAAGACAAAGCCACGAGAGAGGAACTGGTGAGCAGGCCAGCCTGGCCAGGTAGGTGGTGAGCCAGGCTCCTTGTTTTTTTCATTTAATTTGAATTGTTAAAATTGCCCTGGTTGACTTGCAATCATTTTGGGCCACTTATTCATCTTATTAGTGACCAATCTTGGGACACTTCCTCCTCATCTAACTTCACAACCCATCAACCAATAGCAATGCTGTTAAGATTGGTAGCTTCCCCTCAATTCCAATAGTCAGTAAGAGCTGTGGCGGTCTTGGTATGTGGCGGTCTTGGTCATGCGCCCCCTAAGATCCCTTATAGGCCTAAGCAAATCTAGCCTTGCTAATTGGCAAAAAAGGCAAGGCAGTTAGTTCCCTAGGGCTTAGTGCCCCCCTACTCATAGTACTCACAACTCATCCCCTGGCCCTGGTCCCTGGATCTATCACTATATTCTAATATAATAGTATAAGCCTAGGACCTATACAAATATTAAATGGTTTTATTGGTGATCCTTTTATTGGTGAGCTAGGCTAATATAAGCCTAATAAGACAGCAATTCATTATCTATAAGGCCTAAGCCTACTAGGCCTACACTATAGTCTAATATAGTCATTGACTTATTTAGTTATTTAATAGGCTAGAGCATATTAAATTTAATATTCATTATTAGCAACCTTTAAATAATAGAATTTAAGAACGTTTTTAAATAATATAGTGGTCCCAAGGCTTGATAACTTATTTTTTTATTATATTTTGCAGACTTGTTTGAAGTTGCTAGGCCTACTATTAGATCCAAGTTTTTTTCATTTTTGATTATATTTTAGTTTTTTAAATTTTAATAAATAAAGTATAGGACTAAGCCTTTGTTTTAATAGATAATGTTTGACACTTTAAAGATTAAGCCTAATGTTAAAGCAAATGGAAGCTTTGTAGAGATGGCAGAGTTGCCAATAAATGTTTTACTTTTAAAGTTAAAATTTATAAATGTATTGCTATTAATATTAATATACGATTTTATCTTTTTTATTCTAAGAAACCATTTATATATTAAAGAATAGGCCATATGTATATAATTCAAACAATTAGGATTATAGGAGTGAATTCAATATAGCTAAAATAATCATATTAACAAAGCAAGAAAAAAGATCTAGATGTTTGCAAGAAAAAGGTAGGGAGCAAGCTTGGTTTAATAAGTTGGCCCAATGGAAACACTTTTTAAAGGAACTGCTAATAAATCAGTTTATCTACTAAGCAGATGAGTGTTAGTAGTAGACAATATCAATAAAAACTAAATATTGTACATTGTGAAGGTATTTTGAAAGTAGTATCATTTGGTATGCCTCTAGGCCAGGTTGCAAACAAAGGCCATACTGCCAACCAAATCTTGGGTGCAGACCTTTTGTGGCAGAACTGTATTATTATTATTATTATTACTATATTATTGTTATTGTATTACAAGTATAACCAGTGCTATGGTATATTATAGTAACTATAGTAGACTCTCAAGCATGTCTTTGAGGATCAGCTAGACTTAACACTTCAGCACACTGGCTAGCACAATGAAATTAATGAATTCTGAATGCCATTTTCTAGGCATTTTGGTTGCTAACTTATAGGGTGATTATTAGATTGCACTTTTCTTGTGCCTCGAGTTTCTTGTTTTCATTTTGTCGACTAATAAGATGGCAGGGAATTAAGCAATCGAATACAAGCCATAGTTGCTCAGGCTGATTACCTGTTAAATCTCACATTGCCACCGCAGGCCTTGCAGCTTGAGACATTTCCAGCCAATTTCGCCCTGATCGGGCAGCAGTTCACGCAGGCATTCTATGCCACACTGCAGACCAACAGGGAGCAGCTGGTCAATTTCTATTACGACCAGGCCATGCTGACATACGAGGGCGCCCAGCTAATGGGCAAGGCTGCCATCATGACTAAGTATCGATCGCTGGGCTTCCAGCACATCAGCACGGCGATCACCAATGCCGACTATCAGCCGGTTGAACGGGGCGTCCTGATCGCTGTCAACGGGCAGCTTCGAGTTGACGATGCCACGCAGCCGCTGCCCTTTACTGAAACTTTCCTACTGCGCAGCTTCGGCCAGAGTTTCGCCATTGTTAATCACATCTTTCGGCTGGGCGTGCACAACTATTGAGCAACTCGATCATTTCGCAACACAAAATCTAATCCGTTTTCACAGATACTAGAATGACCAGATGGGCCACTCAGCACATTTGCGTGTGAACTACTTTCAGTTCAGTAGTAAGTTAAACAGTAGCATTTTAATGCATTTTTAAAGCCAAGGCTCGTTTATTGACTCTTCCACCCAGCTGAAACCTCCAACCGCCCCCGCCCCACCCCAATTTTTTTTGCCTTATCGGAATTCCAGCCTATATCTGCCATGTACATTTCACTGGACTGGCCAATTTACATTAAGGCTGAACCAATTAGCAAAGCTGTTTACGCCTGCAAGCTTTGGGGTTCTAAACTTATCAAAGTCATTTCAGCTGCCTTTATTTTTATAAAATAGCTTATGCACTCTTCTTTGCTACTGAACTGAAAGTAGAAAGCTGTTTTACTAAGTATATTTGCCTGAGTGGCCCATCTAGTCATTCTAGTATCTGTGTCCGTTTCTTTACCTAGCAGCGCACGGATGTTGAATTGTTTTCATTTTAGAGCTATTGTCTGAGTCCTCTATTGAATAATATGGTTTTAGTTATTTGCTATAAGCAGGGGGCGGTGTGCACCCTAGCGCACTTTAAGCGACATTGTCACACAATCGGCGAGTTAGCGTTAGCGTAAATTTATTTATCGTTAAGCATGTACACTTCACTGTGCCTTAGGGGTGGTGGCCCTCAATGGCGTTAATTGCATGAGCAGAGCCAAGCCGAGATTCCAATTCAGCCCCAAAATCAATGCGACTGCACTTGGAATCGAGCCTGGGCCGCTGGCACATCTGACCACTGGGCCAGACCACTGGGCTACGGCCCCTCTATTGAATAGGGTTAGTATCTGCTATGTGAGGAATTATTGATGGCATCAAACTGTACTTTCCCTAGCAGCAACAGGATGGTTTTCCCTGGACATGCGAGTGTATGTAGGAGTTCTAAAATTTCTGAACTTACCACCTGAGATACCGTACCTGATTTGCTCTAATTAAATCAATAGTTTAGATTTCTTCTTAGTCCTTGTCTGTGAGGCAAAAATCATATTTTTGTTTGTTATTAAGTAGATTTAAAATTGTGTTGATTTGTTTTGTTATTTTAATGCATGCATCGCCTTTTCCGCTGCTCACAAACTGCACTGTTAGCTCCAGAGACATCTGCTTTTTTACTGCATCGCTTTTCTAATTATATCTTCCCCTCTGTCCGCGGACTTCCCGTCTCATCTTTGTGTGGTTGTGTGACAGACAGAGTCAGTTTTATTTCTGTTAATATGCCACTCATTTATAAATATATTCTATCGATATAAATAGGAATATAACTATTGATATATATTTTTACATTATTATCGAATCGATAACGAAATATTTTTATTGGTAAACACCTTGTGTGTGTGTTTATTTACTATCATTAATATTGTAATATAGTATTGTAATATTTAATACAGTAGAGATGGATGGGCACTGCAGAGGTGATGTTAGAAATAGAGATGGATGGGCACTGCAGAGGTGATGGTAGAGATAGAGAAGGATGGGCACTGCAGAGGTGATGGTAGAGATAGAGAAGGATGGGCACTGCAGAGGTGATGGTAGAGATAGAGAAGGATGGGCACTGCAGAGGTGATGGTAGAGATAGAGAAGGATGGGGCACTGCAGAGGTGATGTTAGAGATAGAGATGGATGGGCATGCAGAGGTGATGGTAGAGAGGAGAATTATTCGTGAGCCGTTAGATCGACGTTTCAGTTTAAATGCAGTTTTTTCATTTGCAACCTTTAGTGTACACGTAAACGTGCATATGTAGGCTGCAGCTTTATACACTATTAAATTGTCCGTATTGGTCGCAGTCAAACAGTTCAAATACTTTAAGTAGTCAGTTTAGTAATATTAAATTAGGCTTGTTTACTACTTGAAGGTTAGTTTTTCCTGATGATGAAAGATGAGATCCCAGCAGACTTGATGCAGGCTCGAACTGGGTAAATGTTTGTCCCTGCTGTCAACACGCTTAGCCAAGCAGGTTGTTTTCCTAGGAAAAGTCGCACTAATCCGATGAAAAAACGTCACAGTCCCTATACAGCTTTTGTGCGAGTATGATCTCTAGCCTTCACCCCTGAGGCATTTTTCTTGGTTTGGCCGGCTCATATTTACTTACTGATAGCAACTTGGCCTGTTGCTTTTTGTTAATTCGATATGTATTCGTTTCGTATTACTTGTAGATTTCCAGGGCGGGCCTGTTGCTTGAGAATGGAACTGTTCTCATCGAGCTTTCTAAATCTAGGAAGATAGCTGAGTGTGCAGCTGAATTTTTGGTTTGCCATTAGCTCGTACTTGACTAGGTAAAATTATGAACTTAGACTTTTTACCCATGTAGCAAGCAATTGTAACAAATATGGACAACTACACCTTTGTGCATTCTATTTCGATAAAACTGCATTCAATTTCGGCAAACTCGCTTTCATTTTCGGCATCAGCTACGGCCGCACATCCAAACTGTATTCAATTTCGGCAACTCGAGTTTCTATTTAGACAAACTGATATTCAAATTTCGGCAAACTGCACTCCATTTCGGCATCGTATATTCTTTTTCGGCAGCCAGCGCCTCGTGCCGCAGACTGTCTATGGAAATAAGCGCATCTAAACCCAAAACTGATTTTCAATTTCGGCAACTCGAGTTTCTATTTAGACAAATGATATTCAAATTCGGCAAACTGCACTCCATTTCGGCATCGTTTATTCTTTTTCGGCAGCCAGCGCCTCGTGCCGCAGACTGTCTATGGAAATAAGCGCATCTAAACCCAAAACTGATTTTCAATTTCGGCAACTCGAGTTTCTATTTAGACAAATGATATTCAAATTCGGCAAACTGCACTCCATTTCGGCATCGTTTATTCTTTTTCGGCAGCCAGCGCCTCGTGCCGCAGACTGTCTATGGAAATAAGCGCATCTAAACCCAAAACTGATTTTCAATTTCGGCAACTCGAGTTTCTATTTAGACAAATGATATTCAAATTCGGCAAACTGCACTCCATTTCGGCATCGTATATTCTTTTTCGGCAGCCAGCGCCTCGTGCCGCAGACTGTCTATGGAAATAAGCGCATCTAAACCCAAAACTGCATTCAATTTCGGCACAGAAAATATCGATCGAGGAGAGAGGTTACCATAAACTCTATGTTAAAAACCGATGTTGAAATCTGAAATGAGAACCATTTATACAGTCTTGCCAAATCTGAAAGCTCTGTGTAAAAAAAGAGAAAAACAAACAAGCAACGACATGCAACGTGGAGGATACCATAAGATATCAACTGAAGACCGAGCCCGACTTTTGGATGCACATGAAGCTGGAGACGATTACATGGCGGGGGCTCGCACGCTCAATGTTAAACGCTCAACTGCGCATTCAATCGTCAAATCCGGGCGACGTGACGCTCTGCCGAAAGGAGGAAAAACCCACGGAAAATTTGACGCCCAAATGGCTGACTTAGGAATCCCGTTCTTGACGCCAGTCGAGAGCGCGATTTCGTCTTGGAAGGCCGGGATCAAGCAGCTCTGCTTTCGCTGCCTGTCAACCGCCACCGGTTCATCAACCCCACTGCTGAAGACCGACAGGGCGCACCATTGTGCAATTCCGCCGTGACGAGCTTCGGCTTCAGCTTCAACTTTATGATAAAGTTTATCGACCTTCGTGCAGCAGTGAAAGGTCATAACCTCGAGATAAAATATTGCGTGGTTTTTGTCTACATGTATGGTAGATGGACCTGAAAAATTCAGCACTTCAAAGCTGCACCCAACTGCTCCACAACCCGGTCTGAAAATCCCCCACAACCCTATCTGAAGAAAATCTCCCACAACCCGGTCTGAAAATCTCCCACAACCCGGTCTGAAAATCTTGCACAACCCGGTCTAAAAATCTCCCACAATCTTGTCTGAAAATCTCCCACAACCCGGTCTGAAAATCTCCCACAACCCGGTCTAAAAGTCTCCCACAACCCTATCTGAAGAAAATCTCCCACAACCCGGTCTGAAAATCTCCCACAACCCGGTCTGAAAATCTCCCACAACCCGGTCTGAAAATCTCCCACAACCCGGTCTGAAAATCTCCCACAACCCGGTCTGAAAATCTCCCACAACCCGGTCTGAAAATCTCCCACAACCCGGTCTAAAAGTCTCCCACAACCCTATCTGAAGAAAATCTCCCACAACCCGGTCTGAAAATCTTGCACAAATGGTCTGAGGACCATTTGTGCAAACTGAGGCAAACTGAGGTAGTTTGCCCTACCCTTTGAGCAAACTAATTTGGAGAAGATTATAACCTTTTATGTCGGAGTATAAATTAAGGCACGCGACTCCCGGCCAGTCTTAATTATTCGATGTAAATCAGAAAATGGCCTTCCGATCAGATCGATCGTGTCTTAAAGATTTCGTGCCGGCAGCCGCTATATGCATCTTAGTAATTACGCATCCGAGGTAATCTAATTAGCCTGAGCCTTGTTCCGGAATTTCCGACAATGCCCCACGAATCGATCGATATTAATTATACCGAAGCCGAGTTCAGCCGAGGCAACTGTGACACCAAATAAGATTGTTCAAGACTGATCAGTAGACAGAGTCGTCAGTTCTCTTTCAAGTTTGCTGGCTGGTTGCGGTGCGAGAAGGGTGAAGATCGAGATGACAGACTTCTATAGCATGACTATCATTTAGTGCCATCATGTATAGTGCCTGACTGCAGCAGTACAGGAGTTTTCCCCGGCTGCCTCAGTGGCGGGACTGTCGTAACTACTTATAGAGCACAATTTTTGGTTATGTCGTCATAAGGTAGTTTTCTTAGCAGCAGACAAGACCTTAAGGGTAAAACTGCATAGTCAATAAAATAATTTACTGTGGATTTGATTAGATTAAAGCTTCCGCTTTATGTAGTCACGCCAGGTGCACGTGATGGTGACTTATGCGGTAAATTGAAATCGTATTTAGTTATAGCCGATTACAGAGGGATTATTTTTCGATTTACTAAATTGAAAAATCGCATTGTAAATATCTTGAACTCCCTAAGGCTTAGGTTGGTAAGACAATATATAGCCGTCCGTGGGTTTACTTTCAGAAGTAATTCAGTATATGGATTTTCTTTACAACTTTAATTTGAATGGGACGATATCTACCTGTACCAGTGCTACAGTAAGCTACATTCATGTACGTATATCGTTGTGATGAGTCATGAGTCAAGTCATGTGAGTCATGTTTACCCCTCTGGGCAGAATGCGCGGGAAAGCAGGTGATGAGTCATCGAGTCTACTTTATCCGGCCCTACTACCCTACTTACTATTTAAGAAGCAATACAATTTATTTTTAGCAACAAACTAGCAGTCTAGTGCCTGCGGCGACAACTGCCTGCGGCGACAACTGCCTGCGGCGACAACTGCTTTTTTAAGTTAATAACTATGTGAACCAATGTACTGTAGTAGTTGCAAATATAGCTTCTGTCTATGCAGAATTTCGCATGTGCTGTTAAATAGAAAAATATATAATAACATACTTTTGAATTCATTACATCAGAACCTGTTTTTTATTTCTCTGTTTACCGGTATTCTGTTTTCTTCTAATTACTAATAATAACTATGATGTTACGCTCAGAGTTGTTAAACAAGCTCAGCAAGCAGTCAGCTGTCTCCACTGTCAGCTGTCTCCACTGTCAGCTGTCTCCACTGTCAGCTGTCTCCACTGTCAGCTGTCTCCACTGTCAGCTGTCTCCACTGTCAGCTGTCTCCACTGTCAGCTGTCTCCACTGTCAGCTGTCTCCACTGTCAGCTGTCTCCACTGTCAGCTTTCTCCACTGTCAGCTGTCTCCACTGTCAGCTGTCGCCGCAGGCAATTTTCCTAGAACCAAAAACGCCATCATCTAAAGCGAAATAGTTTTATGAGCCATCATCAATCAGTTTACCAAGCAATATTTATTAGTACAATACAGATCCTTCGTTGGAGTTGTTCTCTTCGCCAGAAACGTAACAGAGCAGGTTAATTGCTAAAGTGTACCAACTGTCCCCTGAGAAAAACAATAACTAAAAGAACGTTTGGCCAAGACGTGGCATCGATTATACTCAGCAACCCAGCGCGTGCAATTCTCGGTCGATACAGACAGAAGAAGCCATGCGGACCATCAATCAGCCAGTGTAGGGTCCCAACTCCCTAATGTTGTTGGCTTTTAACAAAATGAGCTTGAAAACCATTAGCTAGCTACAGAGTTGAAGAAAAGCTAAACTTTGACTGACTGATTTTGACTTGTTCACCAGGCTCAACAAGGATTCACTCGGCTGACAGTCAGTGAACTGAAGGCGATCGTGGCGTCTGAGGTAATTGGGTATGCAAAATTGATTACCCCAGATAGATGCCTCGGGAGGGCCTGTGTGTGGCTAGCAGAGACAGAAAAGTGAAAACGCAATGAAGACGGAGTTAATTTCCTAAAAGAAAATGCGAATTCGAGCATATGCAGGCTTCTGTGAGCAGCCATTAGCTGCTGCTGGCTCAGCTCGCCGTCTCTATGTTGCACTTTTTCTTATTCAGTATGCATGTAACACTCAATTTAATGCTCATAAAAGTTAAATGTGAGCTTTAAACTTTTCGAGAGAATTTGCTTTAGCGATTATTTATTAATATCGTTGAAACATTAGCTAGAATAAACAAGCGGCAATTAAATTAGGAAAATTGGGCTATGAATAAAAAATAATATTTTACTCTCCAAGCATGAGAAAATAGCGACGAAAAAGCTGTTTAGAGTATTTTTAGTAAAGTATAGTTTATGAAAAATCTAAGTGCATGAAATTGTTAATAAGTGGTGTTAATTCCTTGATGTCAGCATAATCCAGCCAATCAAAATGCAAGCAATAAGAATTCAGCCAACTTCAACCAATCAAAATCCATCAAAATTCAACCAATCAGAACCCAGCCAATCAAAATGCAACCAGTCAGAATCCAGGCAATCAGAATGCAACCAATCAGAATCTAGCTAATCAAAATGCAACCAATCAGAATCTAGCTAATCAAAATGCAACCAATCAGAATCTAGCTAATCAAAATGCAACCAATCAGGATCTAGCTAATCAAAATGCAACCAATCAGAATCTAGCTAATCAAAATGCAACCAATCAGAATCTAGCTAATCAAAATGCAACCAATCAGAATCTAGCTAATCAAAATGCAACCAATCAGAATCTAGCTAATCAAAATGCAACCAATCAGAATCTAGCTAATCAAAATGCAACCAATCAGAATCTAGCTAATCAAAATGCAACCAATCAGAATCTAGCTAATCAAAATGCAACCAATCAGAATCCAGGCAATCAAAATGCAACCAATCAGAATTCAGCCAATCAAAATGCAACCAATCAGAATCTAGCTAATCAAAATGCAACCAATCAGAATCCAGGCAATCAAAATGCAACCAATCAGAATTCAGCCAATCAAAATGCAACCAATCAGAATCTAGCCAATCAAAATGCAACCAATCAGAATCTAGCCAATCAAAATGCAACCAATCAGAGTTCAGCCAATCAAAATGCAACAAATCAGAATCCAGACAATCAATATTCAGCAACTTTCTTGCTAGAGACACAACAATTTAAAAGAATAGCATTGGTGCAGCTAAACATCTATTGACAATAAGTCATGTAATTAATACAGTAAATAATCTACTCATGTTAGGAAAGTGCATAAAATGTGACGTCATTGTAGAGTTGTTAACAGTTTTTTAATCACTGTCTCTGATCAGACTGAGACTCTGAGAACTTCAGACATCCATGGGCGCCCCAGTCCGGTCGGCGGCTTCAACTCCCCGCAGCAGCTGCATTTGAACTCGCTGGGCCTGCAGCTGGCACATCAGGTGACGCGGCTTGCTGTTGCCGCCGAAGTTGCAGTCGGCGGCATTCTGGCCGTCCAGCTCCGCCCGGCAAAGACAGCGGCCAAATGTTCGACGAAATTGACGACGAAAATTGCCGCTGAACACCGTGTACAGCAGCGGGTTGACGGCGGAGTTGGCGTACACCATCGCCATGGTGACCACAACGGCGGTGTCCCTTCTGATTGGCTCGTAGCGGGCCAGCCTGAAGACTACCTCCAGCAGCTTGGGCAGGTAGCAAATGAAGTACACGGCCACACAGGCTATGAGCATCTTCACCACCTGGCAAAGAGGAGAGCGGACGTCTATCTACCTGTCTATCTATCTATCTATCTATCTATCTATCTATCTATCTATCTATCTATCTATCTATCTATCTATCTATCTATCTATCTATCTATCTATCTATCTATCTATCTATCTATCTATCTATCTATCTATCTATCTATCTATCTATCTATCTATCTATCTATCTATCTATCTATCTATCTATCTATCTATCTATCTATCTATCTATCTATCTATCTATCTATCTATCTATCTATCTATCTATCTATCTATCTATCTATCTATCTATCTATCTATCTATCTATCTATCTATCTATCTATCTATCTATCTATCTATCTATCTATCTATCTATCTATCTATCTATCTATCTATCTATCTATCTATCTATCTATCTATCTATCTATCTATCTATCTATCTATCTATCTATCTATCTATCTATCTATCTATCTATCTATCTATCTATCTATCTATCTATCTATCTATCTATCTATCTATCTATCTATCTATCTATCTATCTATCTATCTATCTATCTATCTATCTATCTATCTATCTATCTATCTATCTATCTATCTATCTATCTATCTATCTATCTATCTATCTATCTATCTATCTATCTATCTATCTATCTATCTATCTATCTATCTATCTATCTATCTATCTATCTATCTATCTATCTATCTATCTATCTATCTATCTATCTATCTATCTATCTATCTATCTATCTATCTATCTATCTATCTATCTATCTATCTATCTATCTATCTATCTATCTATCTATCTATCTATCTATCTATCTATCTATCTATCTATCTATCTATCTATCTATCTATCTATCTATCTATCTATCTATCTATCTATCTATCTATCTATCTATCTATCTATCTATCTATCTATCTATCTATCTATCTATCTATCTATCTATCTATCTATCTATCTATCTATCTATCTATCTATCTATCTATCTATCTATCTATCTATCTATCTATCTATCTATCTATCTATCTATCTATCTATCTATCTATCTATCTATCTATCTATCTATCTATCTATCTATCTATCTATCTATCTATCTATCTATCTATCTATCTATCTATCTATCTATCTATCTATCTATCTATCTATCTATCTATCTATCTATCTATCTA
>NIVC01000369.1:255723-281109 GCA_002269645.1 Macrostomum lignano
AGCGACTGTCCGGCCAGCAGGCAGCCGAGCAGCAGCAGGCGGCGACGCTGGCGAGGGCGCGGCGTCGTGAGAACCACAGGCGGGCGTGCATCGGGTGCACGATGGCTGCGTACCTTGGGGCGATGGATTGGCGTTGTAGCTTTTTATTGGCTGGACACCTCGTCTGTCACTCTCAGTTTGGCACTCACAATGTGTCACTCCCTGTTCGACACTCTCCCAATGGGTCACTCCCTGTTAGACACTCTCCCAATGTGTCACTCCCTGTTAGACACTCTCCCAATGTGTCACTCCCTGTTAGACACTCTCCCAATGTGTCACTCCCTGTTAGACACTCTCCCAATGTGTCACTCCCTGTTCGACACTCTCCCAATGGGTCACTCCCTGTTCGACACTCTCCCAATGTCACTCCCTGTTCGACACTCTCCCAATGTCACTCCCTGGTCGACACTCTCCAATGTCACTCGCTAATAGACACTCCTAATGTGTCCCTCCCTGTTACACACTTTCCCAATGTGTCTCTCCCTGTCCGGCACTCTCCCAATGTGTCACTCCCTGTCCGGCACTCTCCCAATGTGTCACTCCCTGTCCGGCACTCTCCTAATCTGTCATTCCATGTTGTCACTCGCAACTTTTCATCATCAACCTGTCAATTTGATATCCAGTATGTCACTCAGTAGTCTCCAGTGTCTAAAAATGGTTCAAAAAGTTGGCTGCAAAAAAGTTTAGTAGAACCTCGCCCTAGTCGGAGTAAATCTCAGGCTATATTTCTAGTCAGTTGATGACCAGAGGCATTGGCACCCTTGAGACTTAAGTACTCAGTATGAGGGTACGACTTTTAGGGTTCGATATTTATCCCGTTCCCCATTTCGAACCGCCTCATCAGCCTATTTCCAAATCTGCCAGAATTCGATAAGAGCAGCTATCCTACTTGGCTTACTGGATTCGAATGCTATTTAAAGTTCAGAACTTTGGCCATGGCTTAAGCATTTAAAGAATTAAGAGGCCTGCTTGTCTGCGATCTGCCTCTGTGAGACCCGCATCGTTTTTGTTTTATCTCCTACGCCATGAATGGCGGGGTCTCTTCTTGTTTCCGGGCGGGGTAAACAGCTTCAAGAGTCTCAGCCATTCCCCAGTCCTCCAGACCTCTTGAGTCTCGGGCCGCTTCATCCGTCTCAGTCACTCTGCCCCAGACTCAATCACTGTGTCTCAGTCTCAGTCCCACTCCTTAAGTCCCAGTCACTCTTCATCAGTCCCAGTCACTCTCCATGAGTCTCCGTCACTCTCCATCAGTCTCAGTCACTCTCCATGAGTCTCCGTCACTCTCCATCAGTCTCAGTCACTCTCCATCAATCTCAGTCTCTCTCCATCAGTCTCAGTCTCTCTCCATCAATCTCAGTCTCTCTCCATCAGTCTCAGTCACTCTCCATCAGTCTCAGTCACTCTCCATCAGTCTCAGTCACTCTCCATTAGTCTCAGTCACTCTCCATCAGTCTCAGTCACTCTCCATCAGTCTCAGTCACTCTCCATCAGTCTCAGTCACTCTCCATCAGTCTCAGTCACTCTCCATCAGTCTCAGTCACTCTCCATCAGTCTCAGTCACTCTCCATCAGTCTCAGTCACTCTCCATTAGTCTCAGTCACTCTCCATCAGTCTCAGTCACTCTCCATCAGTCTCAGTCACTCTCCATCAGTCTCAGTCACTCTTCATTAGTCCCAGTCACTCTCCATCAGTCCCAGTCACTCTTCATCAGTCTCAGTCACTCTCCATCAGTACGAGTATCAGTCACTCTCCATCAGTCTCAGTCACTCTCCATCAGTCTCAGTCACTCTCCATCAGTCTCAGTCACTCTCCATCAGTCTCAGTCACTCTCCATCAGTCTCAGTCACTCTCCATCAGTCTCAGTCACTCTCCATCAGTCTCAGTCACTCTCCATCAGTCTCAGTCACTCTTCATTAGTCCCAGTCACTCTCCATCAGTCCCAGTCACTCTTCATCAGTCTCAGTCACTCTCCATCAGTACGAGTATCAGTCACTCTCCATCAGTCTCAGTCACTCTCCATCAGTCTCAGTCACTCTCCATCAGTCTCAGTCACTCTCCATCAGTCTCAGTCTCTCTCCATCAGTCTCAGTCACTCTCCATCAGTCTCAGTCACTCTCCATCAGTCCCAGTCACTCTCCATCAGTCCCAGTCACTCTCCATCAGTCTCAGTCACTCTCCATCAGTCTCAGTCACTCTCCATCAGTCTCAGTCACTCTCCATCAGTCTCAGTCACTCTCCATCAGTCTCAGTCACTCTCCATCAGTCCCAGTCACTCTCCATCAGTCCCAGTCACTCTCCATCAGTCTCAGTCACTCTCCATCAGTCCCAGTCACTCTCCATCAGTCTCAGTCACTCTTCATCAGTCTCAGTCACTCTCCATCAGTCTCAGTCACTCCATTTCCACAACAGTTTGAGAAAGGCACCCCCTGAGCCGAATCAACGCAGGATTAAACCGTTCTTTAAGATTTGCTTGAACAAGTCGCTAATTCGGATAAAGGATTGAGGATAAAAAAACTGAAAAAGTAATTTTTCGCCCCTGAACAAGCCAGTGCGATCGCATCCCTTTAACTTCCAAGCGAAACACGAAAAAAATTGTCGATTTTTGTCTTTCATTTCGGAATCCTCGGGGCTTCTCAAAGCTCGAAAACGCCCCCGTCTGAGACACGGGAAGAGAGCCAAATTACAAAGGAAATGATGCCGTTCCGGACTGAAAATTAACAACCTGGAATGGGAGAAACATCGTCGCTTTGGGAAGTGACTTTCCTTCCGAGTACTTAGGCGTGAGTCTGTAGTCGAGCTCGTTTATAAGCAGGAAAAATTTTAAATCCTTTTGACATCAGAAACTTCTCCTGGGACTGTTGGATCTCCGTATCTTAATAAGGACATCCACAGTTAAGGGGACGCTTAGAGGTCAGTGTTTTTGCTCAGATCCTGTGTTACATTTTTGCCCTAGTTCCTCATCCGATTCCCCACACGATTCCCCACTCGATTCTCCACCCGACTTCCCACCTGATTCCCCACTGGATTCCCCACCCCATTCCCCACTCGATTCCCCACCCGATTCCCCATCCGATTTCCCACCCGATTCCCCACCCGATTCCCCACCCGATTCCCTACCCGATTCCCCACCCAATTCCCCACCCGATTCCCCACCCGATTCCCCACTCGATTCCCCACCCGACTCCCCACTCGATTCTCCACCCGACTTCCCACCTGATTCCCCACTGGATTCCCCACCCCATTCCCCACTCGATTCCCCACCCGATTCCCCATCCGATTCCCCACCCCATTCCCCACTCGATTCCCCACCCGATTCCCCACTCGATTCTCCACCCGACTTCCCACCTGATTCCCCACTGGATTCCCCACCCCATTCCCCACTCGATTCCCCACCCGATTCCCTACCCGATTCCCCATCCGATTCCCCACTCGTCCCCACCCGACTCCCCACCCGATTCCCCACTCGATTCCCCACCCGATTCCCCACTCGATTCTCCACCCGACTTCCTACCTGATTCCCCACTGGATTCCCCACTCGATTCTCCACCCGACTTCCCACCTGATTCCCCACTGGATTCCCCACCCCATTCCCCACTCGATTCCCCACCCGATTCCCCATCCGATTTCCCATCCGATTCTCTACCCGATTCCCCACCCGATTCCCACCCGATTCCCCACCCGATTCCCCAACCGATTCCCCCTTCCTCAGCTCACCTTTCCACGCACACGGCGGTCAGAGTGATCACAGAGGTGTACAGAGCGGAGGTCATGAGGTACCGCTGAGTCTTGCAAACGGCCAGCCCCAGCAGCCAGTCCTCGGACATCAGGTGCAGCATGATCTGGCTGACCGCCAGCAGCAGGGACAGCAGGTCGGCGATGGCCAAGTTCAGGATGTACAAATTCGTCACCGACGAGCGCATCCGGCGGTCGATGAGCACCGCGACGATGACCAGCAGGTTGCCAAAGATGCCGGCGCCGACAATGATGAAGTACAGCAGCGAGACGATCAGCTTCGCTCCGTGCAGCTCGTTGTCGTCGCCGGCCGGGCATCCGCCGGCGCCAGAGCTGCCGTTACAGCCCGACGTTGTCGTCTCTTCCAGCATGTCGGCAGTTGAAGTTGTTTCTTGGAAATCTGTCGTTTTTGTCGTCTCCAGTCACCGGCTTCTTCCGCAGAGGCTTTTATTCTTATTTCATTGCCAGTCTGCTCTGATTGGCTCAGCAACCTGGGGGAAGTTGAAGTCAAATGGGATCTGGGTGAGGAACTAGGGATTTTGGTGAGATCTAACTGAGAAGGGAGACTTCAGTGGCGCGATTTGGGAATCATGGCTAGGATCAGGGGGAATTCTAGTCGGATAATATCGATAATCAGGGGGAATTCTAGTGAAATACTGGCGAGTATCAGTGGGAATTATACTGGGATCATGGCTAAAATCAAGGATTCTAGTGGGATCCTGGCGAGGATTTATGGGGAATTCTAGTGGGTGAGGATCAGAGGATTCTAGTAGGCGAGGATCAGGGGGATTCTAGTGGGCGAAGATCAGGGGGGATTCTAGTGGGTGAGGATCAGGGGGGATTCTAGTGGGTGAGGATCAGGGGATTCTAGTGGGTGAGGATCAGGGGGATTCTAGTGGGTGAGGATCAGGGGGATTCTAGTGGGTGAGGATCAGGGGGATTCTAGTGGGTGAGGATCAGGGGGATTCTAGTGGGTGAGGATCAGGGGGATTCTAGTGGGTGAGGATCAGGGGGATTCTAGTGGGCGAAGATCAGGGGGGATTCTAGTGGGTGAGGATCAGGGGGGATTCTAGTGGGTGAGGATCAGGGGATTCTAGTGGGTGAGGATCAGGGGGATTCTAGTGGGTGAGGATCAGGGGGATTCTAGTGGGTGAGGATCAGAGGATTCTAGTAGGCGAGGATCAGGGGGATTCTAGTGGGCGAAGATCAGGGGGGATTCTAGTGGGTGAGGATCAGGGGGGATTCTAGTGGGTGAGGATCAGGGGGATTCTAGTGGGTGAGGATCAGGGGGGATTCTAGTGGGTGAGGATCAGGGGATTCTAGTGGGTGAGGATCAGGGGGATTCTAGTGGGTGAGGATCAGGGGATTCTAGTGGGCGAGGATCAGGGGGATTCTAGTGGGTGAGGATCAGGGGGATTCTAGTGGGTGAGGATCAGGGGGATTCTAGTGGGTGAGGATCAGGGGGATTCTAGTGGGTGAGGATCAGGGGGATTCTAGTGGGTGAGGATCAGGGGATTCTAGTGGGTGAGGATCAGGGGGATTCTAGTGGGTGAGGATCAGGGGGATTCTAGTGGATGAGGATCAGGGGATTCTAGTGGGTGAGGATCAGGGGGATTCTAGTGGGTGAGGATCAGGGGGATTCTAGTGGGTGAGGATTAGGGGGATTCTAGTGGGTGAGGATCAGGGGGATTCTAGTGGGATCATTGCCAGGGTCAGAGGGTATCTATTCGGGGATTTGGAAGAGCAGAGCAGCTACGAACGAGAACATTCGCTGGTGCTCCAGCCGTTTTTAATTAAGAAAACTTTCTTTTTCCTGACTCCACTCCGGCCCCAAAAGAAACTGATGATAATAAAAAGGTGAGCCGCCCCACCTAGATCGAGCGCAGCGGGCTGGGAGGAAGCGAATGAAATGACAGAGCAATGAGGAGGAGCTGTCCCAAACTAATTATATTGGACTCAGGAGGTGCAGCGGAGCTGCTCAGCGGGGGAGAGCAGATGCTGACAGAGAAAAAGAAAAATTTTCCCAACCAGCTGAGCCATTATTTATTGTGAGAAGTTCTCTTTTAGCTCGCTGGGTCCTTACCGCCCGCTGCAGGCAAGGCCAGTTGGGGTCTCAAAAGAGAAATCTGCTTTTGAATAATTTACCTGGCCCTGGCCAGAGCCATCCTCTGGGGGGGGGGCGCCTCGAGATTCGGAATTCTGAGCAAGCTGCTTGTGTCAAATAGGAAATCTTTCCCCCAACATTTGTGCCGAGCCCAAGTACTTTCGCAATGCCTGAGGTATCAGGAGGATCTGAGTGGTATTTGTAAGGATCTGGCCTTGGGATGAGGGATAAGATCTGGTTTGGATCTAGGGTTGGGATCTAATTTGGGATCTAATTTGGGGTCTGGGTTGGGATCTAGGGTTGGGATCTGAGTTGGGATCTGAGTTGGGATGTAATTTGGGATATAAGTTGGGATCTGGGTTGGGTGGGAAGGAGGTTGGGATCTAGGTTGGGGGCTGGGATCTGGGTTGGGGGCTGGGATCTGGGTTGGGTGGGATGGAGGTTGGGATCTCGGATCTGGGTTGAGATCTGGGTTGGGGGCTAGGATCTGGGTTGGGTGGGAAGGAGGTTGGGATCTGGGTTGGGATCTGGGATCTGGGTTGGGATCTGAGATCTGGGTTGGGATCTGGGATCTGGGTTGGGATCTGAGATCTGGGTTGGGATCTGAGATCTGGATTGGGATCTGGGTTGGGATCTGGGATCTGGGTTGGGATCTGAGATCTGGGTTTGGATCTGAGATCTGGGTTGGGATCTGGGTTGGGATCTGGGATCTGGGTTGGGATCTGGGTTGGGTGGGAAGGGGGTTGGGATCTGGGTTGGGATCTGGGTTGGGATTGGGATGGAGTTATCAAGGCAATCTTGAACCGGCACTTTTTCGAGTAGACTAGTACCTCAAGTAGATGTGAAATTGATATAAAAGCGAAGCCGAACGTAAAAAATTTAACAGACTCGCCCAACACGTTTTTTAGGATGCTTTCTATCTTGGCGAAAAGTTGTCTTGTTTCTACAAACATTTCACGCACAAAACTTTCCTAGCCTTCTCTAGTAGAAATTGGCCCCTTCCTTTCCCTGGCGAGTTACAGTTCCAAACTCTATCCGAATTCCTATTTGCAAAGTTTCACTTCCTAATCAAGAGGTTCCCTCTCGCGCGGTCGTCCCTCTGCATTGCGTCTTGGGACCTCAGTGAGGTCCAAAAGCATACGGTAATTTTATTTAAGTCTTCAACTTCCTCTTTTTCTGAATTTTATTTGGAAGAAATTTTATGTGGCTGTACGGTAGATCCGATGTTAAAAGAAGTGTACTAATGCACTTTTGAGGTTATTGTGTGTTTATGCTCAATGAAGTATTGAAATTGGCACTTAAGTTGCTGGCGTGAACGTTGCTAGCTGTAGTCAGATTTTCAATGCTTGAATGAGACTTAACCTTCAAGAGGTGGATTGATATTCTCAATATAAGAGTTGCTATTATTGAGGTGAGATTTGAAATCTAGAGATGAGATTTGTAATCTGGAAGTGAGCTTTGCAATCTGAAGGTGAGATTTGCAACCTGAAGGCGATATTTGCAACCTGAAGGCGATATTTGTAACCTGAAGGCGATACTTGCAATCTGGAGGTGAGATTTGCAATCTGGAGATGAGATTCGCAACCTGAATGCGATATTCGCAACCTGAAGGCGATACTTGCAATCTGGAGGTGAGATTTTCAATCTGGAGATGAGATTTGCAATCTGGAGATGAGATTTGCAATCTGGAGGTGAGATTTGCAATCTGGAGGTGAAATTTGCAATCTAGAGATGAAATTTGCAACCTGAAGGCGATATTTGCAACCTGAAGGCGATATTTGCAACCTGAAGGCGATATTTGCAACCTGAAGGCGATACTTGCAATCTAGAGGTGAGATTCGCGATCTGGAGATGAGAGTTGCAATCTGAAGTGAGATTCGCAATCTGAAAGTGAGATTTGCAATCTGAAAGTGAGATTTGCAATCTGAAAGTGAGATTTGCAATCTGAAAGTGAGATTTGCAAGCAAACAAGCGAAAAAGAAATTGAGACTAAGAAAAAACGTGTTGATAAAAGGTTCTATTTTTAGCTGCTTCTGTTTTTGATGAAAAAATTCTTTAGAAACTTCTGCAATAAAAAAAATTGCACCTCAATCTATCTGCTGATTGTTTTTGTCAGATCGAGCAGAAATATCAATTGAAAATATCAATCAAATTATGGAACTGTCGGAAAATCAGGTTCAACTCACTATCGCATGACTGAATACGAGCTACCGCTCATGCCGAGTCTTGTAAAGAACTTTGACGCAAGGACCAGTCAAAACGGCCATTCTTACACCATTCAGCGTCCCTGCACCGGCACATTTTTCATTGAATTTCATGATTTCATTGAACTAATTAAAATTTATGAACAAGTTATAGACTCGGCTATTATCTTATCTGATTGCCAGTTCAACTCCCCCTCGCCACGCGTAATCAATGTACATCATACTCTCTGCCCAAGTGACCAATCAGTTCACCCACCCATCTCTCGTCCAATCAAAAAGGTGATAATCAAATAAGCCGCCCAAAAGTGTGTTAAAATGACCTGAAATGGTGTTAAATTGATCGGCGTGCTAGGTAAAAATTCTATACAATCTACGTTTGCACCTGCTTGTGAACGACTTGCTGATGAAGTACATTGTCCATCAGCACACAACGCTGCGCGTCAGAGCATGTACGAGGGGCGTTCAATAAGTTTTAGGATGCATGAAAACATATTAAGTGTCCTCAAATTCTCAAATTCTCGAGGTGGAGACTCTCGAGAAATCGGATTTTTCTAGCGCAGATTTTTCTTGTCTATGGCCGAAACCCCATTCAGCGCTGTGCGTTCTATGGAGCATTAGTGATATGGCAAGTATACATGTCCTTGTACTTCGGTTGTCCATGGTGCTTACCTTGACTGCATGATTCCTTAACTACGCCTTAAAAACTATATTGATGTAACCTCAACTCTCATTCTCGAAACTTGAACTTTACATGAATAAAGCAATACATATCTCAACAATCAACATCCAAGCAGACTAATAATTGGGAAAAATTTGACTTGAAACAAAAGTCAACTACTTGTTCTATGTCTATTACTGATAGTAGTGAACTTAAAACACAATGTCAAGTATTTTTTCGGCCTGACGGATTTATGTTCTGCAATGTCAGCCTTGAATTGTCTCGGGCCACCAGATCATGGTATCAGTAGCGTATCAGTAGCCTATTTAGCAGCGATCTAACCTTGGCCCACTCTGCTTAACCTGCAGGCGCAGCTGCAAACTCGCGACCCTGCTAGCATGTGCAAGAACAACCAACAAAATGTTTCAAAATCCCAAAATAGAATTAAAAATGAATTGTTTTTTTCGCTTTTTTCGCCTTTCGCTGGCAAATTCTTGGCAGGATACCGCCAATAAATGGCTCAACCAATCCGGTTTCAGGCAGTGGAAACTATTCAACCAGTCCCCAGAACTCAATAAAAGCCAGGGAGTCAGTCCGTCCCCAGCGGCTGCCGCTACTCTTCGAGATTTCAGCTCGACTTAAAAAAAGACTGCCGAAAACTACCCTCATTCCAAAGCACAGTTTTGACACCTTTAAGAAGCATCAGCCATGGTCAACCAGATGAAGCTGCTCATCTTTATCATGCTAGTCGTCTGCCAGCTGGGTAAGTGGATGTTATCAACTTATCGCGCTTATAAAATCGATACCTAATTTCTTGTCGAATTGGAATCCTCAGATCTCAACTTAGCGGGACCGGTTTCGCGTGAAGGTATGAGTTAATAGTAATTAGCAAAAACTCATAATCCTTTCAATCGATACCATAATTGATCAATGATGGCGACCTGTTCTCAAAACCGATGCACACAGTTGCAGACTCTGCTGCTGCTCCGGTAGACGACGTCGACATCGCTTTGTCGGCTGCTGCGGCCAAAATTCGACGACAGTCGCTGGCTGAGCAGCGGCGCAGAATCTACGGCAAGCTGATGGAGAGGCTCAGCAAGCGCTTCGTTACGGACTGGTAGCAGCACCGATGGGCTGACGGTCGAGACAATCTAGAATGCAAAAACACGCTGGCTTCTGTTTTAACAGCCATGTTTGAGCTTTAGAAAGCTGTAACTGGTCTGCAGGCTCACCATCGAATACTGCTACTGAACAGAGTTTTTTGTTCTGTTGTTGAAAAATAAAACAGAGAGTAGTTTACACAGACCATTGTTTGGTCTCCCCCCTAACAGCGCAGTGAACGCTTTTTGGCGCGTGTTCAAACCTGCATTGTCTCGCTTAGTTTTTGCTCAACCACCCGTGGCTACGTGTAGGAGTATAGGAACTGCATCTTTGCATTGTATTGCTGCAGCGATGAGTTACATGTACTGAAAAAATTGAAGAAGAGTTATGCTTTTTCATTCACCCTACTAGCTACTGACTAATTCTTAATGAGTATGCGAGCCATCAAATCTTGGCCAGGACTTCTTTGGTACAAAGTAGCTTGACTATTCGTATTCTTTGGATACAGTTTCTTGACCAACTTTCAACCCGCAATAACCTGCACTCCAGCAAACCTGGACCACGAATCGCTGCCTACAAATCCTGCCTACGAATCCTGCCTACGAATCACTCTTCTCCAGATCCTCCTCATTTTCAGATGCTAGGAGGCGATTGCAGGACGCTGGCCTGCTGCGCACAGCCTTCACGATCAGCTACAAGAGAGTTAGCTATGCGGCACTGCATCACCAAGACGGTTCGGTCTGTCCAAGCGACCTGTTACGCTGTTGGTGACTCCAGCTGACAGGCCGCACCATGACCTCGCATCGAGTTGCACTGCCCGCAGCCGGTGCAGAACGCGCGGTTGTGGACGCTGCAGGCCAGGCTCGATTCCAAGTGCAGTCACACTAATCTGGGGCTAAATTGGAATCTCGGCTTGGCTCTGCTCGTGCAGTTAACGTCCTTGATGACCAACCCCCAAGGCACAGTGAAGTGTACATACCAAACGATAAATAAAAGTTAGGGCCGCTGTACACTCCTGTGTGAGTGTGTGCCTGTGCGTATGACTGCGTACGTATCCGCGCGCTTGTGTGCCTGCTCAGGGGAGTCGGAGGAATGGGCAGTAATGCTTCTCGCCGGTTGTGCGACAATGTCGCTTAAAGTGCGCCAGGGTGCACACAACCTCCTGCCTCTCATAAAAGCCCAACCAAGGGCGAGGACAGCCGCGGAATCTGCGTTTTGTCGACTGCCTGATGCCTGACGCTGGCGTCCCGAATTAGGTGGGCCTGAGAGTGTACATGCGAACAAACTAAATAGTTGGTCTACATTGAGTGCAAGCGAACGTAAAAATGCAAACGCACAGTCGTAACACTGACTGTCTATATAGTCCGATACTTTATCGAGCAGCCAACTTCTAGTTATGACCGTATCTACATACCCGGTCTTTCCTCTGGACCTATTAGATTCAAGGATTCCTTAAATAGAGCTGAAAAAGTCTCCGGCCATACAGAAGTCCAAGACTCCTTCTACTGCATACAGTCGGCAAAAGTAAAGCAATTTTGCCTGTCTAGCTCAGAGAAACACATCGAGCACAGATTTGATTTATCATGCCCCCTTCAAGGTAATAAAATCAGCCTCCAAGTTGGGCATTACTGACAATCCGACCACTTCTCACAGAGTTTCGTGTGCTTGGGTAAAATTAGCCCCTACCGACTATTTTCTTTTTTAGGGCAAAACTTGCAAAAAAAAATCGAAAAAATATCAGAGTTTCTCATAGCACCATCAAACAAAATTGCTCATTCAATTTATCAACTATCCTCAGTCCATTTCGATAATTATTTATCATATTTTTCTCCATAGTGGCAGCTTATGGTATTTATTAGAATTTTTTGGTAGATTGATAAATCATTAAAATTAAAATTAAAATTAGCGAAGCCCAGCAGGACAAAAGATGGCGGCAGTTTTGCGTGCCAAACGCTTTCTAAAATCAATTAAATTTTGAAATCAACGAGCCTTTCAAATAATGAAAAGGCCCGCTTCAGTTACGCGTAAATTGCGCTTGTTAAAAATTCCCCAGGCGCAACAACTGGAGCTTCCGTAGGGCGTGGCTTTGCCGGCTCTTTCTGTCTGTCTCTCAGGTTAATTGAGCGAGACTAATCTTTTCGGTTAAAATTTATACCTCTTTTTTTGCGATCCAGTTCCACAAAAATTGCAATCCATTGTGCGTGCGGAACTTTCAGCTTATCCAATATCCCATTATGACCCTGCTTGAGCCATAGACTGATCTCCGAAAACAGCCTCCAAAGTTTGCCCAAGAAGAATTTTCATTTTGAATCAATTCAATTAGTGGATGTATTGAATAATATCAGTGAGCAACGAACCAAGGACCACTGTAGTATAAGTGGGCATAAAACTTAACATGTAACTTTTGGAGGTCAATTTCTTAGAAAAAACACACTTTGGAGATAGCAAAACATCATTTTTAAGCATATAATCAGTGATTGCATTTAATTTGAGGCAGTTAAAGATTGCGATTCAGATAATCTAGCGAGCACAACATGTTACTCTGTTGTAATTTACATATAGATAGCCGTGTAGTGAAAGTTTCATTTTCATATTGTTTTCTTTTTATTTTATAAACCCAAAGTTGTAAATAATCACAACTGGCGTTAGCTGAACTTTTTGTTGTGTTACTTTTTTTAATCAAGTGTATTTATTGTTAAAATCGTTGCATGCAGGTACTCAAAAGCCATAATTGTAGGCATAATTCTATTTCAACACTTATTAGTTCCTACATACATTACACATTTCCATTTTTCATTTCCTCTAGCAAGGACTTCCCCTGGGGTTGAGCAAGACGGGGCTCTTTGCAACACCTGTCGCATGCTTTGACATGATGCTGGTCCTCGCCTCTTATCTTCATCTTGGAAACAGGTGGGTCCATGATGTAATCCTGTACAGAGTTGATTTCAAAAGCCACTGTCTCAGATCTCCTTGATGCGCATCGTGACAGTGCATCTGGTATTGGGATTTCGTGTGACAGCTTATGAACATGGCTTATCTTTGCAGTCGTGCAGCTGTGATGGTACATGTACGAGTATAAGATGATTTTTAGATGGATGGAAAATGTGCATTAGAGGTTTGTTGTCAGTCACCAGCTGAAAATTTCTTCCTCAAATAAATTTATGCAGCTGACATCATCTTGGTAGCTGGGAAAATTTGGGTAGTCCGATTTAACCATTGGTTGAAGTTCGCCAACTGTTTTGCTTCGAATGGCAAGCTGTTGTAACGAAAAGTCCAAACAATTGTCGAGAGTGTGTTCATTTCAACCCTGAGCCATGCAATTCTTTTACAATATGTGTCTTCAGTAGATGGAGTTGTCGACACCATGCTTTGAAATTTAGGGTCAAACTGATATTTAATCTTTCATTTTCCTTGCGGATTACCGCTATTAGTGTCGTATAAAACACTTACAATCCACTGAATTCCTTCTTTTTACCAAACAATGTATCCCATTCTTTTTTGACAGCGTCTCGCAGTCCGTATGAAATCGTTCGGGGCCTCAGGAAAACTACAAACTTCTGGAATATGCAAATCCAATTAAGGAGAAAATGGCATTCATTCAGATGCGGCCCATGATCTGTGACCCTGCTTCTGCACTGCAGGAGTTGAATTTTAAAGTCTTCTTTGCACACTAGGAACATCCGCCCCAGTATCAAAGGTCATTGCAATCTGGTTTCCCACAACAGTAGAGTATCTAGAACAGGACGGCTTGCTTGCAGTAAAAATGTAATGCTCAGAGACTTTTCCTGGGTCTGTTACACCTCCTATGAGAAGATGAACTTTCAGCTCCGGCCTCTTTTGCCAGGGCATTGCTCAAAATGCTGTTGTGCTTTCTAAACAATTTTTCGCAAAAAATGCTACTTTTCACAATGCTGAATGGCGTTTGGCCATAGACAAATTACTCGTACATCGAGAAATTCGAGCTAGAAATAAAATTTCCATTGGAGAACAGAATTCAACCGGTACGATGACTCTACAAGAAAAATTGTTTGAAGAATATTCAATTTACGCTACTAAGTAAAACCAGTAGAAGATAGCGAACATGACAATAATAATCGAATTGATAACAAGGGAGGGGCCTGAGTCGGGCTGGCCAGCTTGCCACGAGGGAGAAAACTGAAACCGGAACGTTCGGACTCGGCTGAGGCTTGACAGAGAGGTGAGGATGAAGGAGCGGAGGCTGGAGGAGGGGAGGGCATCGCCTCTGAGGCGATCTAGTTCTAACTTGATCTTCTCTCTCCTTCTCTCTCTTCCGTCATCCTCATCACGGCGCCTCCTCTCCGCGGTGCTCAGCAGCCTCTCTCTCGCAGGTCTTCCCTTCATCCCCGCAGTTCCCCTGCCCACGCAGGTTGCTCTCCTTCCGTCTGGGAAAGCTCCCGTCGATTGGCATGGCCGGGGCTACTCAAAAGTCCGCAGCCCCTGGGGAGCAGTGCTCATTGAATGCGAGGGAGAGATTTCAGATGAGGCGGCGGGGGAAGTCGGACGGCCATCGATCGATCTGCGCGAGCAGGGAAGAGAGTAGAGGAAGAACGGAGGCAGGAGTACAAACTGTTTCTGTTGCCCTCCCCTCGGGCGCGCTCGCTCCTCTTGCATCTATCTATCCGTATCTCTCGCTCCCTCGCCTCCCTAATCCAAATATCCCAGTCCCAGCTCCCAATGGGAGAAGGAATAGTGAGGAGGGAGAGAGAACAGGCAAGCGAGCGGCAAACGTTTGTACCACCTCGAGGCGTTTGCGGCGAGTGAGTGCGAGAGAAAGGCATCGAGACGGAATCCCGTCTACCTCCTGCTGTGGTAGCCCCAGCTCCCCCCCCCCCCCACCCAAATAGGAGGCAACGAAGACTCTTTTTGGTAAAGGGTAAGAAACATGAAGGATGCTGAACGGAGAGGAAGAAATGAGGCTTAGAGCGAGAAAGAGAGGGATGAGGTACAGATGGAGGTCGGGCGAAGTTGCGTGCGCAGGTCGCGGGGGAAACTATTTCGCGTCCGGCCCCGGTTCTCATCGGATCGCATCTCTGCGGCTGGCCCAGCCCTGTTCTCCGCCACTGCACTCCTCGCCCATTCCCCCCTCCCTCGGAGGCTGACCCCTCCTCTTCCTCCGCTGCCGCCGCCTAGCCTCAAAGCACTGACGCCGCACAGGCCCTCTATAAAGAGTTCAGAAAACAGCACACTTAGACGCTGATAGAGGTGAAAAGTGTCTTTCAAAGGACGCAAATAATACGCCAAAGAAACATTTTGAGCAGGTAATTTCAGGTGCCTACAAAGCAGCAAAACAATGGCCGGTTTCATCGCCAAACAGCTTGTTGGCAAGCAGATGGATAGCGTCAAAAAGATGGGCGGCGAGGAAGCCAATCCGGAGGACACCGAGAAGCAGGCCGAGGAGGCGGCCGCCATCGCCGAGGCTCTGGCTGAAGAGAAACGAAAACGCGACGAGAAGCATCAGAAAATGGAGGCGGAGCGCGAGGAACTGCGGCAGGGAATTCGCGACAAGGTGAGCGGAACATCGCGTACCTGTTCAGGTTAATGAGAAATCGGTTAAGAAGTCTGAATCGAAGTACCGGGGTCATATTAGACTGGGAATCTTCATTACGAGCGTAACGCCATCACCCCACTGAAGTTTCTGGAGGCTCTGGTAGTAATTAAGCGCGGTACCCCTTAACCTAGCAAAGTTCGAGCTATTGCGAATAAACGAACGAATGCCTCATCGTGACTTCAGTACAACATCCAGAAGAAGGAGGAGGAGTTCAACTTCGGCGAAATGGACGACGGCAAAGGGGTCGGCAGGAAACGCAAAACCCCGGAAGAGCTCGCCGCCGAGCGCGACCTCGAAGAGAAGGAGGATTTCGCCTCCTTCCTGCCCGAGGGCGTCCGGGACACTGTGCGCAACGTCACCGCCGTGCCCCAGAAGATGATCTCCGACGCGCAGGAGAAGTGCGTCATTCAGTAGGGAGATACTCTCTGGCTCTTTACTAATTTCTTTTGATAAACTGACGCATTCTGTTTGCTATTTTTTGACAAGTTTCCCACCGGGTGAAATCTCATCGGGCCAGTGAGGGAATCATTGTTTTGTTCGTTGATAGACTACACGATCGATATAGTAAAGTACACGGACTTGCACACTGGGGTATGGAATCTATTTTTAGACGAGAACGTTTGGATCGATAAGAATAATATGGGGTGGCGGTTCAGCCGGGGTTAAGAAGAGCTAACAGTGTACAGGCCCTCTAAACGATGTACAGCTAAGTACATGAGAACGCGAGACCACCAATCGATAAAATGAAAAGGCTTATTCTCACTCTGTCCCGCGTCTAGCTAAATAGATCAGTTTGCCCCCGTCAATGCACTACGATGTTTTTCACTTAGTTTAGTAGTTGTTCTATAATTGCAATAGCTGCTGTTTGTTGCTTGATGGACACGTTGGTGGCTCCGTCTCTGCAGTGGCGTTGCAGCACTCAAGCACTAGCATCAGAACTCCCCAGCTCCCAATATTGGGCAAGGATTAATAAATTAGGCACAAATCTATGTGGCAGTATATGCAATAAAACTATTTATATATTTATATACACAATGAACTAACTTCTTGTTTTCACTACCTTAGCTTAGGTAAAAATGAAAGCGAATATTGTATATTTTATTTATGTTTCACTGTTGCATAGTGGATATCAACCATCGTTGCATAATACTAGAATTGTATTTCTACATTTTTATTAACCGTTTTTATTCAACTTTGCCCAGTCTATGTAGAATATGGTCAGTACGTGAATATCGCAGTAATTATTTATATTATTAGATGTTCCTTTTTTACTAGAGAACCTCGTAGTCATTCAAACAAATTGTTTTGATATTTTTTTCTGTAGAAAACGTATTTTTACGGGTTTTTTGCTGGCTAATAGCAGCGGGGCATATCCAGCACTGTCACTCTGCTTACGTCTAACAAAGAATTTATAAGTGAATCCTCATCCGCTTCTTCACAGCGCAGAGCTAGATATATCTCTTGATCTGTCATTTTATGTCGCAGCAATTGTCAGCTTAAGACAGTTTGCAAAGGTGCAATTTGACGTTTTGTCTAATATATATTCCATTCCCTGTTGTATAAGTCGATGCAATGGCACTAATTATGACTTAGAACCTTTAACTCATCTCTGCGCGAGTATCGATTCGCTTGTTAATTTGAATTGGCGCCAAAATACGCCTTGTCGTTCCTTTTGGCGCGAATTCAAATTGAAAACAATTGATTGACATCGAGCTAAGAAATTAAAAAACATACCGATTTTAGATATATAAATAACTTTTCCAATTCCGGGTCTTGTTACTTCTGCTTACATTTTTATCTTCTCTGCAAAATGTTGACTCAGAGCAAGCAATTGCTTCGATATTTTCAACATGACGCTGATGTCTTACAACGAATTTGTGAATAACCATATCGGTCTATACACGTAGTTCATTAGTTTCAAGGTAATTTATGCTTGTATTTTTGTTAATTTGTTTACTTAATACTGAACAATATTCCGATTTCGTTATCGCTATAGTTCGACCACTACTACCCCGTACCAGCCACTCAATGAAGGTGAGGACCGGTTGGGCTCATTATCCAAGCACCATTTATTAGATTAACCGAGCACCATAAATTACATAACTAAAAAAGCATATTATATAAATACTTATAAGTAAATAAAACATTAAAATTGCTTTAGCTAGTGATGATGCTTTGCTGTCATATTCAATGCATTACTATTTTACATTATATCTGTGCACTTATTTATGCTCGTAGTTGTATTATTTAACGAGTGAAGATATAAATTTGTGCAGATGAAGACTTAGGAAGCGTTGGAGAGACGCAATGTTATCTCGTTTGTCACAAAAGCATAATAAATAAAATATATGCTATCCACACGAGTACTCAATTCCGACATTTCGGAATTAAAAGCAAAACTTACGTTTGCTTTTCTTTAATCACCTTCATCTGCTCATTGGCGCTAAAATGCATTGATGACTCCCTTACTTCGCTTGAAAAGACAACCTGCTACCCCCGATGACACCCTGCTGCCCCCGATGGCACCCTGCTGCCCCCGATGGCACCCTGCTGCCCCGATGACACCCTGTTACTTCCGATGACCCCCTGCTGCCCCCAATGACACCCTGTTACCCCCGATAACACCCTGCTACCCTTGATGACACCCTGCTACCCCCTGATGACACCTTGCTATCCCCGATGACACCCTGTTACCCCCGATGACACCCTGCTATCCCCGATGACACCCTGCTACCCCTGATGACACCCTGCTGCCCCCGATGGCACCCTGCTGCCCCCAATGACACCCTGTTACCCCCGATAACACCCTGCTACCCTTGATGACACCCTGCTACCCCCTGATGACACCTTGCTATCTCCGATGACACCCTGTTACCCCCGATGACACCCTGCTATCCCCGATGACACCCTGCTACCCCTGATGACACCCTGCTGCCCCGATGGCACCCTGCTGCCCCAATGACACCCTGTTACCCCGATAACACCCTGCTACCCTTGATGACACCCTGCTACCCCCTGATGACACCTTGCTATCCCCGATGACACCCTGTTACCCCTGATGACACCCTGCTATCCCGATGACACCCTGCTACCCCTGATGACACCCTGCTACCCCTGATGACACCCTGCTATCCCGATGACACCTTGCTACTCCCGATGACACCCTGCTACCCTTCTATTCAGGGAGACACCCATACATGCGCTACCTTGGGAATCACCCGGCCGTTTCTATTGGCAACACACACATGTAAGTCGCTATTGGCTGAGAGCAGTCACGTGACTACTATTCTGTCCAATAGCGACACACATGTGTGTGTTGCCAATAGAAACGGCCGAGTGAATCCCAAGGTTGCACCCAAGCATGGAGACACCCATGGTAATAATATTACAATTCTGAAGCTTTAAAGTCTCATTAATACGAGTACCTTATATTAATTCTTAATCCATCATATATGGCTGCCTATAACGAAACTGCAGTTGAGAAAGCTTTTAAGAAAAACCATTTCCAACAACATTCTCATTAGACTGTCCACATTTCATCGAATCCTCATTCTTGTACAGAAATTCGGTATTCAATCTCTTCTTGCTCACATTTGTTCACCATGTCAGCCAAGAGTCTGCAGCCGCCCACGCATCGAACCGGCTTTCTTTAATGTGTCGTTGGAGATTAGCTCACGAGTTTGTTTAGACCCAGAATTACAAGAAAGAAGTGCAGAGGCCCGCATCTGCTATCTATAGAAATGAAATTGATCAATTTTTGCCGGAACTGCAACTCGAATTGCACTGATCTGCTGGCAACGGCTCATGATGGCCAGGCTGCACTTTAGTGCCTTTGACCCTCAGTTCATCGCGTCACTTTGACAGAGAAAGTTTTATTCTCTAGATCCATCACAGATCTATTATTTATGCCTATGGCCCACACATTATTCTCTTAAGGCGTCCTCCGCCTCCCGTTTCGGCACTTTTCACTTCGGCACCACATGGACACTACTGACCCACATGGACACTACTGACCCACTTCAACACTACTGACCCACTTCAACTTTACTGACCCACTTCAACCCTACTGACCCACAGACTGGACTCCGCCCTCTCTGATTCCGCACACTGACATCGGTATTCTCTAGAGCTTAATTCTTTATTTTTACGAAAAAAGATGGAATAAGCTTTAAAACGAGTTCAGAAGTTGCTGTGTGTTGTTGAGAAGGACGGAATGAAAAGCCTGTTTGACTTGTACCGCCCCTGCCTTCAAAACCCGCCCTAAACCCCCTTCGAGCTCAGGGCGAGAAAGTCCTCTCAATCCCGTTTCTCTCCACTGCTCTCCCTTGCACAAATAAGGAAGCAAGGAACTGAAGAGCGGTGTGCAGAGCTTTCCCTCCTTTTCGCTCCACAAGCCTCTCTCTCTTCACAGCATCACGTTCAAGTCTTAACAAGCTGGGATAAAGTTCTAGGTTAATTAGACAGGTTATTAAGGCGGTTAACGACTGCTTGTGAAGCGAATTGTTGGACTGCATGGACTGTACAGTACTGGTGCAAGAACGATGTATGAATTAGTGATAAAGTCAAAATTTCTTGAAAAATAATACTATAGAGATAAACCACTATCTTGATTATTATAAAATTGTAGATTCACAATTGTAGATTTAGTCAGTCAGTCAGTCAGTCAGTCAGTCAGTCAGTCAGTCAGTCAGTCAGTCAGTCAGTCAGTCAGTCAGTCAGTCAGTCAGTCAGTCAGTCAGTCAGTCAGTCAGTCAGTCAGTCAGTCAGTCAGTCAGTCAGTCAGTCAGTCAGTCAGTCAGTCAGTCAGTCAGTCAGTCAGTCAGTCAGTCAGTCAGTCAGTCAGTCAGTCAGTCAGTCAGTCAGTCAGTCAGTCAGTCAGTCAGTCAGTCAGTCAGTCAGTCAGTCAGTCAGTCAGTCAGTCAGTCAGTCAGTCAGTCAGTCAGTCAGTCAGTCAGTCAGTCAGTCAGTCAGTCAGTCAGTCAGTCAGTCAGTCAGTCAGTCAGTCAGTCAGTCAGTCAGTCAGTCAGTCAGTCAGTCAGTCAGTCAGTCAGTCAGTCAGTCAGTCACAAGCATTCATAATGCAATTAGACTTAGACTCAGTCACAAGCCTTCAAAATGCAATTTGACTTAGACTCAGCCACAAGCCTTCAAAATGCAATTAGACTTAGACTCAGCCACAAGCCTTCAAAATGCAATTAGACTTAGACTCAGCCACAAGCCTTCAAAATGCAATTAGACTTAGACTCAGCCACAAGCCTTCATAATGCAATTAGACTTAGACTCAGCCACAAGCCTTCAAAATGCAATTAGACTTAGACTCAGCCACAAGCCTTCATAATGCAATTAGACTTAGACTCAGTCACAAGCCTTCACAAGTCACAAGACTCATGACTCCCCAGAATGCTGAGTAAATATTCCGTTAAGCAATAAATGTACAGGCCGCGGGTAAGCAAAGCACACAGGCTGCACACGCAGCACTCGGTGCCAAGCATGCAATTAGACTTTTATTCAAATTTCGCTAACCCATGGACGACCGGCCCAAAGTCCGCGACCCTGTCCACTCAAAGCCGATCCTATTTTGCATAATAACAATTCGAGCTCGCCTCGGCCCAGAGTCAAGGACTCCGATAAACGAGAGTCCTGTGTCCCATATCGTGCGAACAACTTCTGGTCGCTGCGAAATAATTTGCATTGGCTATAATCCACAGAGGACAAAAAAGGTTGCTAATGGGATTGAATCTAAGTAGAATTTTTAGCAAGATTAAGGGCGTGATATGTGAATTCATTGCCTGAACAATTGTTCACAATGAACAATACACTTCTCTGAGACATGACAAAACGCGTCGTCTGGATCATTTTAGGAACTTTTATTTATAGGTGATGAACCTACCAGCTCTATCTACCAGCTCTATCTACCAGCTCTATATCCCTGCTCTAGCTACCAGCTCTAGCTACCAGCTCTATCAGCTCTATATACCTGCTCTAGCTACCAGCTCTAGCTACCAGCTCTATCTACCAGCTCTATATACCTGCTCTAGCTACCAGCTCTAGCTACCAGCTCTATCTATCAGCTCTATATACCTGCTCTAGCTACCAGCTCTAGCTACCAGCTCTAGATACCAGCTCTAGCTACCAGCTCTATATACCTGCTCTTGCTACCAGCTCTATATACCAGCTCTAGCTGCCAGCTCTATATACCAGCTCTAGCTACCAGCTCTATATACCAGCTCTAGCTACCAGCTCTATCTACCAGCTCTAGCTACCAGCTCTATCTACCAGCCCTAGCTACCAGCTCTATCTACCAGCTCTATATACCTGCTCTAGCTACCAGCTCTAGCTACCAGCTCTAGATACCAGCTCTAGCTACCAGCTCTATATACCAGCTCTAGCTACCAGCTCTAGCTACCAGCTCTAGATACCAGCTCTAGCTACCAGCTCTATATACCAGCTCTTGCTACCAGCTCTATATACCAGCTCTAGCTACCAGCTCTAGATACCAGCTCTTGCTACCAGCTCTATATACCAGCTCTAGCTACCAGCTCTAGCTACCAGCTCTAGCTACCAGCTCTATCTACCAGCTCTAGCTACCAGCTCTAGATACCAGCTCTAGCTACCAGCTCTATATACCAGCTCTAGCTACCAGCTCTAGATACCAGCTCTAGCTACCAGCTCTATCTACTAGCTCTAGCTACCAGCTCTAGCTACCAGCTCTAGCTACCAGCTCTATCTACCAGCTCTAGCTACCAGCTCTAGATACCAGCTCTAGCTACCAGCTCTATATACCAGCTCTAGCTACCAGCTCTAGATACCAGCTCTTGCTACCAGCTCTAGCTACCAGCTCTAGCTACCAGTTCAAGCTATCAGCTATAGCTACCAGCTCTAGCTACCAGCTCTAGCTACCCTAAAAGTCTTTTACATTCCTTTCTTGCAACGAAAAATAGCTATTAAAAAACGGTCCGCACTACTCGTAGCATATCACAAATAGTATTTACGTTAGGACAGAGATGTGCTACCATCGGCAAAACAAGACAGCCATGGTTTAGTCATATATTTTCAAACAAAACAAACAAAGCAAACAAAATCGCGCCGCTTCACTACAAAGCGGAGTGCGTTGCAGAGAATCCTGACGACTGCAGAGACATCAATTCTGTCAGCAGGTGCGACAAGGATAACCAATTTTATATCAATTGCAATATGGCAACGAATGCTGTTATTAACTGGATTTACTGAGTTGTTGAAATTGTGCGTTTTTATCGATCAGAATAGTAAAATACGAGTATAATATTCACAGATAGGCAAATATTGAGTATAGTGTTAGCAGCATGCAAAGCATTGAAGACAAAATACACTGTAGTATAAATAAGGTAACATAGAATAGCAGAGGTGCCAAGTAATTGGGTGAATATGCTTCTGTCGTTGTAGATGCGATGTAGCTGTAGGGGGGTCGTACCCTATACTCACGACTACTGAAAGGTCGGGGGTTCGATTCTCCACCTTTCTCCACCTAAACTCACTTGGAACAATTTGTGTCTTTGAGCTTTTTTAACTCTGCATTAACTCTGCATTTAACTCTGCATTGCTTCAGTTCACCCAGCTGTAAAATGGGTGCCAGCATTAGCTGGGGTAATTTAGGGTGTGTGTGGCGACCCCCCCCCCCAGTCCTTGGACTGAACAGCCGTACGCAGCGCGCAGTGCGCCGCGCAATAACCTCGGCTGAGCTGTCGGTTGCACATCTGGCCATTAGTGCAGGTGTAATCAGTTATTAAATTATTATTATAGATGCGCAATAACCATCTAATTCAACAGTTCAGTTCAGGGTATAAGTAAAACAATTGCAATTTATGCAATAAAATTCATTTGCCAAATTTCTGCTACCAGACACTACCTAAAGTAGTACGCGTAGTATTGGTGACTGAAGCAGCACCAGGCGCTGGAGAGTTCCCCTTGGCCGCAGCGCCAGCAACAGTCGCAACGGAGGAGGACGGCGCCGAGATCAGCAGGCGCTCGTCGCGCGAGATTTCCGCAAAACTCTCCACCCTGCTGCCGTCGTCGGCGCGATAAAAACTGACCGCTGGCGTGCGCAGTCGCAGCCGCTGGGTGGCCGCCTTCAGCAGCGCCTCCAGCGAGTCGCCCCAGACGGTCACGGCGCCGGTGTCGCCGCGCCTGGCGCTCACAAGGACACGCTTCGTGTCGAATGTTGGCGGCGGCGGCGGAGGCTGCGCAGAATGGTGCGATGTCGGGCTGAAATTTGGCGGGTAAGCTGGGGGTGTACAGCGGCCTTGACTTTGGCTCTCATGGGCTCTCAGTCGGACGACTATTTGTCCTACAATATTAGACGTCAGAGCAGTATCAACTCAATATGCCCATTGCTCAGATGGGCAAGTGTTCCAAGGCTATTGCTCCAATTACAGGCCATCGACTTAACATTAGAAAATGTCACGTGGATAGAAGTGCCTATCTGAGTCTGTGCGTGCGTACATATAGCAGTGCCCAAAGCTTACAGGGACCAACTGAGATTACATTAAAAGGCTAGCCTGTAAAGTGGTAATTTTACAGCGAACAAGTTCTGTAACCCACCGCTTAGACGAAGGCGGCGGCTGGAAGGGCTCGCCGGAAGACACGCAGCACAGCAGCTCGAAGAGGACAGCTCTGTCAGCGGGTCGTGCAGCTCGCGGCCTTCAGAATCGTAGAGAACCCGACCGGGACGGCGGAGCCCCAACCTGGCGGTGGCATTCTCAAGCGCCTGCGGCACCGACTCGGCCCAGATGGTCACCGCCGATGACGTTGGATTTTCACCATTCGGGTAGACGCGAAGGCGCACGAGTCGCGGCTCCGGGCTGACGTGGCCGACGGTGGCGTTGGCGACTGCTGCGGCCGCGGCCGCTGCGTCATCGCCCGACCGTCTGGGCGGCGCCTTCTTTGGGTGCACGAAATCTTCACCGATGGAAGCCCAGACCTCGACGATGGTGTCTTCATCCTCAACAGAGGCCTCATCCTTCTTGCTGCCTGGCTGCTCTTTGTCTTCGTTTTTTCCGTCTTCTTCTTCATCGTCGTCGTCGTCGACATCGACGTCAATCGAGACGGTGATGCTGACCTCCACGTGCATCGAGGCGTGAGTTCTCTCGCCCTTTGGCTTCCTGGCAGACTTCCTGTACCAGGCATAGTCAGCAGCCATCTTGGTTGAGTTGATACTCTTCGTGCTCCTCGCGGATCAGACTGTCGAGCGGCACGTAGCAGGTGGCCAGCACAGACTCCTCCTCCGGCGTCAGCTCGATCAGGTCCAGTTTCAGCAGGCGAAACTTCTCGCCGAAGTAGCGGCGCAGAATCTGGAGCTCATTTGGGATCTAGCGCTTCTCTCCCTCGAACGTCTCCTCGTTAGAAAATGGATCGGTGCAGAGGGTCTGCCGAATATGCTGTACCTAACGCTAACTGTCTGGCTTCATCAGTTTGCTCGACTCGGGCAGAATCTCATCAAGAAGCTCATTGAGTACAGGCTGATGCCCAGGTTGTAAGCGAGGGAGCGGAATTTTGAGCCGATTCATGAATATTTGGACGTCGTCAACCTCGGCTCGAGGTCGTCCTCCTTGGCTTGTTTGAGTCTGATTCTCGTCATCGCTTGAGAATCGTCCTCGTCATTGCTGGCTTCAGTCTTGGGAGCTGCGCCACGCTGACGCGCCACCTCCCGCTGACGTCTGCGCACGCTTAGCATTGGCGCTTCGCCAGCGACGGAGTTCAGCAATCTCAAGCACCTCCGTGCCGTCTTCAAGGAACAGCCGCAGCACTGGCTCTTCCGTGTTCAGCTTGAGTGTGCACTGGTCCATCAGGCCGGCAATGCTTGAACCTGTGGCAAGAACTGGCGGCCGCTGGCGCCCCTCGCCGTTGCGGTAGGCCAGCACTCGAATAGGGCGGGGAGTTCGCGCCTCGGACAGTCGCTCGTTGATCGCCTTCAGTGAAAGGTTTTGCCGTCTCTCTTCCAGCT
>NIVC01000370.1:0-34620 GCA_002269645.1 Macrostomum lignano
GACTGTTTAAGAGTCTAGCTGACAATGACCAGGAGTTAAAGTTTGCCCATTATTGATGCTTGGTCAAAGACATCAAAGAATTTCACAACAGAGTGTTCATAGTCACCTGGTGCCACCTGTTGAAGGTCCGCCTGGGTGAAGGCAACTGACCAACAACGTCAGAGCTGACGCAGACACATTTGGTCGACGTGCTGTTGAAATTTGGAGGCTTGGCAAGGCGCAGTGCTGTGCTGATTGGCGCACAGGGGTGTACTGAATGCACTAGCGCTTATGGAGAAAATCCGATCTTCTGGCAGAATCGTCGAATATCTCGACGGTCCGGAGGGCTGGCGACTTGATTCTTGTTTGAGAAGGTGCGCAACAAAAACTTAGCCGGTGTTCTTGAATTTCGTGTGCCTGCGTTGCTCCATTCCGGCGCAGCAAAAAAATTATCGGGGGGGGGGGAATTCCCCCTCTTGGTATTTCGACGGCCGGAAAAGGCTTGGAATTCCCACTGTTAATAACCGACACCACAGAGCTTTGGCAGGGCGATTTGTCTTCAGCTCACTTCACTGCCAACGCCGCAAGATTTTCCAACTCTCGTTCTGGAGCAGTGGATCTGGGGTAGCGGTTTTCGATTTTGCTGAGCATAAATGACACACGCAGTCTTTCGAGTTTAGGGACTACCTAGATTATTTATTACCTAGATTTAGGATGAGCCAGATTAAAGACTATTCGCCATACAATTTCTCTAAATTATTTTATTGCTTCAAGTCCTTCCTTTTAGAAGACAAGCAATCGTCACACTGCAAAACTCTTCTTCGCCGAGTCAACTTTTATGTCTATGGTAAATCATTAATTAAGGTTTCACTAAAAATGAAATCACAAAAAGAGAATGATTGCTGCTCGGAGCAGAACAGGACTCAAATGTGTATTTCAACAGGCTTTAAAACTGTTAACGCGATACCATTCAAAAGGGTTACTGAAAGGGCAGAAGCACCAAGCAAACACGAGTCAATAGGAGACAATTCTGCAGTTGGCTCATAAAAATGTTTGTTATGCTGAGTCCACCACCCGATGGGAAAGTGAGAATGTTTTTCACCTGGTGATTCCTGAGCACAGAGTTCTTCAGTTCGAGCGGCCCCGCCAGTCCCGCTTGCAGATTCGCTCACGTGACCTGAACGACCACTTGCAGACGCCGGAGCAGCAGTCTTTGTCCCGCCTGCAGCTCTGACGAAGTGGCTTACAGGAGCGCTTGCGCCTGCAGACTCGCTCACGTGACCTAAAGGACCACTTGCAGACTCCGGAGCAGCAGTCTTTGTCCCGTCTGCAGCTCTGGCGGTGCTCCTTGCAGGAACGGTTGCGCTTGCAGACTCGCTCACGTGACCTGAACGACCACTTGCAGACTCCGGAGCAGCAGTCTTTGTCCCGTCTGCAGCTCTGGCGGTGCTCCTGACACGAGCTCACGCACCTGCCTCGTCGACAGTCGCCGGTGCAGCAGCGTCGCCATGGACGGTCGTTGTCGCATCGGTCGCCTTCGCGCCTGCAAGCGTCTGTGGGATGTTGGGAAAGAATTTTTGGTACGGGTACACGCAATCCAGATATGGTCGTTCACGTCACGTGAGCGAGTCTGCTACAGCGTACCCGAATTTCTTTTTAGAGCAAAGCAAAGTGAACTCACCAATGCAGCAGATCAACACTGCCGCCATTGCGGCAAGGAAAATCAGAGTGGCCTTCATGCTTTCAAGTCTCCAAAGAGCAATTAGATCTTTGACTGTAGCAAGGTTAGGGTTGATCCAGACTTTCTGAGAGCTATCGCTTTTATGGACTATATCTTGCCAATGCAGTATTAATGGACAGCGTGCCAGGAGTGTTACGCAACACGAGCAATGAGACCTTTTGACAATTGATTTTGTCATGTTGATTAATTAGTACGACGTATCAACGTCCTAATTATTACCTTGTACCAAATTGGAATTTTTATTTGAATTGGCGCATGTTGCAAGTTGCTCATCCGACAAATTCTGAAGCAACAAAAACAAGGTTACTTTAGAGAACGAATTGATGTAATGTGTTGTGACATGGCGTGATCGGATCTAGCTATGCTCTTTCAACGGACGAGGGTTATACGAGCTATGCCTACGTGCTACGTCAAACCGCTGGCCTGACTGACTTCGAAACTTGAGAGGGTGGATCGCGTCGACCAACTCGATCAACCCGTCCTTGGCCGTCCCGAACTCAAGCCGCAGTCGACAAGGAGCACAGCACAACACGGAACGCAGAACGTACTTAACAAACTATAGGTAAAAATTCTTCGAATACGATAATTCTGTCGGTTGATGAGAAGCAACAAATACATGTAATAACGCAGACACGCGGGCAAAGGGGAGAAGAGTGCAATAATGGGCCCACTTGATCGAAAGCGCAAGCGATTGCTCATCGGTGCAAGTGTACCGGGCACAACTAATGCAAATGGAACATTGCGCAAGAACGCTGCTTCTAAGCTGTGAAAACGGCTCCTTAACTCGGACATAAATCAGAAAGTTTGATATAGTCGTGGCATAATTCATAAAATCTGATCTTCTCGTACGCTCGTAGTCATGGCATAACTCAGCAAATTTGCCTAGTGTTGGCATCAGTCAAGGCATCGATCTAGTCGTGGCGGGATTCAACAAAACTTCAAGACATTCATCCTTCGGATTCAGCGCAAGCAGGTGTCGCTTCAGGTAAACTTCGGTAAGCTGCGAAGACCAGTAATTAACCCTGTTGGAGTAAATGGCTACGTGCACCGATCAAGAGCCAAGTGTTATTAACTGACGGCTCATCAGCGGTCTAAAAATTGTGGTAAAAAAATGCATAGATAAACAGATGTAATTACCATTCACCTGCTCCATTAATCAGGTAGGTAATTACGACTTTAATTATAACTAATTAATACGGCAACATTAACTGTCAATAGTTCTCATTGCTCGTGTTATGCAACATGCCCATCGACCCTGGCACGATGTTCATTATTACTGCATTGGCAAGAGATAGTCTATAAAAGCGATAGCTCTCAGCAAGACTGGATCAACCCTAACTTTGCTACAGTCAAAGATCGAATTGCCTTTTATAGATTTGAAAGCATGAAGGCCACTCTGATTTTCCTTGCCGCAATGGCTGCAGTGTTGATCTGCTGCACTGGTGAGTTCACTTTGCTTTGCTCTAAAGAGAAATTCAGATACGCTGTTCAGCCTGTGCGTGTGTACCCATACCCAACATTCTTTCCCAACATCCCACAGACGCTTGCAGGCGCGAAGGCGACCGATGCGACAACGACCGTCCGTGGCGACGCTGCTGCAGTGGCGACTGTCGACGAGGCAGGTGCGTGAGCTCGTGTCAGGAGCACCGCCAGAGCTGCAGACGGGACAAAGACTGCTGCTCCGGAGTCTGCGAGTGGTCGTTCAGGTCACGTGAGCGAGTCTGCAAGCGCAACCGTTCCTGCAAGGAGCACCGCCAGCGCTGCAGACGGGACAAAGACTGCTGCTCCGGAGTCTGCGAGTGGTCGTTCAGGACACGTGAGCGAGTCTGCAAGCGCAAGCGCAACCGTTCCTGCAAGGAGCACCGCCAGCGCTGCAGACGGGACAAAGACTGCTGCTCCGGAGTCTGCGAGTGGTCGTTCAGGACACGTGAGCGAGTCTGCAAGCGCGACTGGCGGGGCCGCTCGAACTGATGAAGCACTCGGTGCTCAGGAATCACCTGGTTGACAAACATTCTCTTTCTCCTACATTTACCTGGTGGCGGACTCAACAGAACAGATATTCTTTTACTGTGGCAATATCTCCTTACAGACTCTTGTTTGCTTGGTGCTTCTGAACTTTCAGTACGCTCGTAACCCTTTTAAATGGTATCGCGTTTACAATTTTATAGCTTGTTGAAATACACATTTGAGTCCTGTTCTGCTCCGAGCTGCAATACCACCACGATTTCAGTAAGTCACTTGCAAAAGAAGTCAAAGTGAAGAAATCAAGCTGGCTCGAGAAGCATTGATTCCTTCTGCTTCTGCCTGCTTTGGCTACCAAATGCATTGATTCAAGAGTATGAAATCAAACTGTGAATTTATACTTAATGGTAAAGCGATTTGTGTCGAAAATTGCAAATGGCAAAAATTGCAAAGTGGAGGCTTGTCTTTCAGTTTCTGGAGCTCGTTTGAAACGAAATATTCTTAGAAATTAACTATCGATTTTTAACTATCGAAACTGCAATCTTCGCTGAAATATTTTCTGAAGATATTCAATAACCTCATTTAATTTATCTGCACATCTGCGCACGCTTATTAACAAGGTAAAGTGATCTTAATTTAAGCATGTTACGCCCAATGTTATTTTTTTAGTCTAATGCAAACTTCAGAAGGTTTTTCTATCAGGAAAGTACAGCACACATGCTTTTGCGGCAGTAAAGATCCCATTGCGTGAAGCGAACACCAATGAAATGCGTTATAGAAATCATATATATACTAGCGTTCAGTGAGAATGAAGCCAGTTTCCGCCTCGTCCGCCCTTGTCCGCTCTCGTCCCCTTGTCTCCTGGCCCTCGCGCCATCGGCTCTCCGCCTCTTCGTCTCCTCAACTGCTCCGCTAGCTTGCCCCAACAATCGAGCCTGAACTCTGATATCCTGGTCTAACAAAGAGATAAATCTGGACAAACGTCAATTCGTGCAACAGTATCGATAAGTATCCTGTGGCTCTATTTTCACTGAATTGCTTAACAAATTTGCGTGATAAATATCTTATCAGAAATTGCAACCAACATGAATTAGTAATAAACATCCTTGTTGAAGGTTAGAGATCGAGAGAAGCAAATCGAACCTCTGACTTATTTAATTCACCAGAAACATCGACGATTGTAGTCATCGTCAAAGAGAGGGGGAACACCCCCAAAACACTTACTCAAACATTTGAAAGGAAAACCAAGACCAGTAGAGAACAAAAACGGCGCTGTTAATATAAGCTGGATTGAAAGCCCCTCGAGATTTGCCCGCAGTGCATTTTCCTGCAGCGCATTTAGCCACGCGGCGGATTTTGTCTGCACAATGCTTAGTAAGTTTTAATAAAGAGATTTACCGGATCAAAACGTTTTGGTAGTAACTGTATATCAAATGCATATATTTTTGGGAGGGGGGAAGGCAACGCAGACAGAATCTAGCTGCCAAATGCGCTGCAGGAAAAAGCATTATCATCAAGGACAACTTGATATCTCAGGACCGGAAACGAGCCAATTCATGGCGAAAAAAGTATGAGGCTCGTTTAAAAGCATTGTTCTATGGCCCATCCGTATGCTACGAAAGCGAAGAAATCTGAGCTGAAAATTGAGTTCTTCGCATGCACTTGCAATTGAGAGAGAGAACTTTTATTCTTGCTGAAACTAAATATCATGCCGAGAAAATGCAGCGTCATTTTCTGTTGTGCAAACTACAATAGTAACCGTGATCGGAATGTTGCAGTATTTTCATTTCCTAAAGATGCAACTGAACGAGAGGCTTGGCGACTGTCTCTGCCTAATCAACTGACGGTAAGACTTTCTTCAAATGTGCTTTGTGAATCAGATTTACCCTGGCCACATGAATTCATTAACAATTCTGTTGTTGTTTAGACCGTGACAGACTACATGGGCGTGTGTGCTAAGCACTGGCCTCAAGATGCACCAATGATAAAAAAGGAAGAATGGTATATGTTCCCCATTTATTTTGTTGTCTAGCGGGCAAAAGCAAGAGGTGTCTCGTTTATTGACCGAGGCGAAGCGTGCGAAGCCTCGGTCAATGATCGAGACACCTCTTGCTTTTGGCCCTAGACAGCTGAATGAGTGGGGAATATGATATGTATCCCCCGTTCGTTGTCTATGGTTGTTGTCTCGAATTTATCAGCCCGCGGGGCAGCGGGAAATAAATGATTTATTCACCTAGGGAAATAAATGAAAACATGCGTCACATAGACACTCGCCCGGGGCAAAAGCTACATCCACCATCAGTTTTCGACGGAGTCCCGCAGTCCTGCCTCGTTCAAACACAAGGTTTGTGAAGTTCTACTGCTCAAATATTTGCACTCCATCAAATAGGGTCGAAACGAAACACTAAGGTGCGTGCTTGGATATTGCAGTGCATGCCAGTCGACATGCTGAGGGAAGGGGCGTGCTGCTGTCCGAACGATGCCTTTTCCAAGATGAACTAGTAGAATTTCGAGAGCGTGACACGCTGCCATCGTGGACTGAATTCCGAGCATCCATTCACTGTTCAAACGTCATCAAAGCACATCAGCTTATTGTTACCATTGTTCAAGAGGAGGTAAAATATTCAGAAAATATTCGGCATCTTCTCGTTAAGCGCCAATGCCGAAATGGTTCTGCGAGTTTTCGTTTCACCAAACTATTCCGTGCGATGCTTTCGGTTACACTCACCAGTTGCGGTTCGAGATCTGCTTGGATTTCAACCAACATTAAAGTATTGGTCGCAACTTGAAGCTATCATAAATCGTTGTAAAAACTCTACAGTGGACGTCGAAAGTGAGGTGAGGGCATTATCTAAGAACCTTTCTATTGCCTTTAACCACGATGGAGTTGTACCGGACACATCGGTTACATTCATCCTGAAGCTACTCGAGTTCGCCACAACGCACCCAAACAATCGACGATACGACATTGCCACTATGCGCCAATCTGCTTTGCTTTACCTGATTAGCAGTTCTGCATACGCGCATGCACAGACGCTCCTTCCTTTGCCCCACCAACGCACATTACGCACTCAGTTGGCTGGTCTAGGAGAGATTGGCACTGAAAATGATGCACACGAGATCGTAAAGGTCGCATTTGCCAAACTGAAACCGCAGCAGAAGTCTTGTGTGTTGATTTTCGATGAAATGTATGTCCAGCCATCGATTCGCTATCGGTGCCAACATCTGCTCGGCCAAGCGTCAGACAATCATAACAAAACTGCTCGAACAGTGCTCGCAATAATGTTGAAGCCATTGTTCGGCGGTAAGCCATTTGTTCTAAGGCTGATACCGATTTTTCTTCTTTCCGCCGACTTTTTGTACCATCAGCTTCGAAAGTGCATTCAACTCGTCAATCAACATGGAGGCCTATTTATCATGGTCAGCTCTTGTCCCGTTCTGTGACTGTTACTTTCCTCTCTGTTAGTTCAGATGAAGAAAGAATCGTAAATTTTTCTCGAGTTTCCTTATATATGTGCTGCATGTACAGCTTTCCCATTGTGCAGCTTCACGACGGTTACTTTATGTAATAAAACTATTCAACATTTAAGAAACCGACCCTGCACCCGCCTTCTGACTGCCTATCAAAAAGCCAAATATGATACGAGTATACATTGGCAACTGAAAACATGCGCATACGGATGGGCCATAGAACAATGCTTTTAAACGAGCCTCATACTTTTTTCGCCATGAATTGGCTCGTTTCCGGTCCTGAGTTATTAAGTTGTCCTTGATTATCATATAGTCTAGCCAACAAGTGAGTCAAAACAATGGAGATTTTACCATAGACAATTGACAATCAGGGTGCAATAATGCGCCAAAAATGCACGCTGGCGGCTTTCAGCGTGCAATAATGCAACAACACAAACTTTATTTTACGAAAAGCAAACGTAGCTAATAGTTGAACATTTTTAACGAGCTCTTTGTCTAGTAGTCAGTGCTCTAGTAGTAACTCGAAAACTCAGTAACTCACTCAGTACTCATCAGTACTCACTGATCACCGAATTTGAAGTTGCAATTGCTGAAACTACCACTCAGATGAATATGTAGCTCCGGTCGAACAGTATCGGCCGAAGATGCTTGAACGTCAACCTTGACATTTTGGACTGACGTCGTCATTCCAACACTTGCCACCCGCTTTGGGACCTCGGAGATAGACGTAGCATCCCCCGCCGAATCCATATCGCCAGATGGTCCGACGATAGCCACAGACTTATCGTTGGTCGCAGAAGACGAACTGGCTCCATACAGCGCACACTGAGACGAACAAATATCACGCTGTAGTGGAGAGAAAGATATTCCTTGCCTCCCTCAACCCTGTTCTTTGCAAATTGCCATAGACAAAAATGAATAGCCACTGTTGGCTAGTCTATATGATAATGTGATAGAAGCACGGCTTGCCATTGCGGGCAAACCTCGGCGGGCACTTTGTCTGTGGGCAATTCTCATGGACCCAGCATCTATAGTTTGTAAAAGCTCGCTTTCCCACTACCATCAATTCAGGTTTAGCCATATAATTGGCAAAATAAAGTTTTTAAATGCGAACTCTAAACTGCAAATGAAGCGATTAGATGCTTTGTCCAATATGGTTTCCGAAGTTTATCGTGCTGAAAAGTGTGAAAATATACTGATTAGAAGTATGTCAATAATCAAACCTTAAATGATTGAGTGAGCGAGTTTTTACGCTCGTACCATTCATGAATTAAGAATTGAGAGATATACTCTTACACGAAGAGTCTGAGTGCAGCCATGGGCGACACAGTGAGAAGGAATATAGCTTTTTGCGGTCAGTTTGAGCTTAGGAGCAGCTGACTTAATCCAGAGTGGCAGAGCTTTCAAGACAACTGCTGCCCCTAGTCTAGGCTCGTATGGCCCAAACTGCGACTGGTAAGCTCAATCTTTGGAGCATCCAACATAGTCCAACTGTGAATTTATACTTAATGGTAAAGCTATTTGTGTCGAAAATCGCAAATCACAAAAAGTGAGAATGAAAAGAAAAGTGCACCATCACTAATTTTTGTGTTGCTAAAATTAGTTAACTTTTAAATTACTTTGGACAAAACGTGCGCACCTACTCGCTGCATTTGCAATTCTGTAGTTTAGAATTGGGAGAATTTGTTCGTTCAGAGTTAAAAACTAAACTGCTTCCATCTCGCCAATACTTTTGTGTACTTTTTGCACTACCAACCGTTCAATTTAACTTGTATAGGAAGGTTTTGATCCCCCTGGCGCAACTTCTTCAGCGACATCGTCCCACAAGCTGCGGTGATTCTGCATATTCCGCTGAGCGCACCCAAGTGCGCGGATACAGTTCTTTTTGTACAAGCCCCAAATGAATATGGTCACGTATCAGGAATCGAATCAGGGGTTGTGGCGCGTGACTCAGAGACGCGTTTACCGCTCAGCTGCTCCCTCCTAACTTATTCAACTGGTTTTTTAACTAGCTACTCGTCAGAAAAATTAAACAGAGACAAAATAGGCACCGAAACCAATTTTTAGTGGTCAGAGTTCTCATTCGTCCAACAGCCACGGACTTCATCTGTCTGAAATGTTTGTTTACAATTTTTCCAAGTTTCGATGATCCATTATGTAAAGAATTCACGAGAAGTCTTCGACACCATGCAAATGTTTACTTACCAAAGTAAATGATGAGCCTGTCTGCAAAATGTATGTCCTTTGCGTAAGGCACATCTTTCTGAGTAGAGTAGAACATAACTGGCGGACCGGTCTTGACTCCGTCTCGAACCCACTTGCACCCATCTGCAGCGGAGTTGCCGATTCCTATGAAGCCTCTGTCGACACCGCAGCCTCCGTGCGTGAACTGGATGTAGAAGTTGCGGCTGGCTCCGTTGCTAAATTTGCTACCCTCGATGGAGAATTTCACGAATGAGCCCTTGCCGATCCAATATGGGTAGGACTTGAGCAGTCTGTCCTTTGTGAACCAATTCTCCGAGTTCAGCTTATCGGTGTCCTTGCTCACGTCGAAAGTGGCGCTGGCAACCGCCTTGCCGTTGTTGCGCATCTCGGCCACAATCTTGGTGAACCGGTACTTTTTTATGGCTGCGGGCAGATTATCCAGCAGGCTGGCTCGGAACAGCGTGGGGAAGTCCTTCGTGTGCGTGTCGCCTTTTTTAGTGTTCCTATATTCTACTAGGGCGTCTTTTCCAGAGTGTGCGGTAATAGTGAAGAGCAGGACCTTTCCAGAGCCTGCAATAAGCGTTGCGGATCTTTGCAGACTTTGAATTCACAGTAATGGTATTTGATCGCGATCAGAGTTAGCACTGCACGATTCACCTAGCGCTATAGAATATTTTTTGCATGCTGGCCGAATCATTTTTTGAAGAGAATGTCTAGACGGGGTGAGTAGCGGGGTGTTAACCTCTCTGACACTGGTGCCAAAGTACCCTGGTCCATGCCCAGTCACATTTTTCATGGGTTTGTGAACGGAAAGAGACCTGCGAAAGTGTCTGGATTCACACCTATGAGAGCCGACCTCAAAGGTACGGAGTGTTGCATTCCTAATTAGGGGAACTCGGGGTCGCTGTACTCCGTTAGTGAGCGTGTGCCTGCCTACACATCCGGTGTGCGTGCTCTTGGGTCAGAGGAATGGGCCTGACTGCTGGACTCCTCACTGACGTGGGTCGACTGTGGTCAATTTTCGTGGCTGCACCGAAAAACTACCAACTGACTGTAAATTTTTTCTGAGCCAGCTTATAGAATGAAGTAAACACTTGGACTATCTGCAACTCACCGAGCCTGTAGGTTTCGATTCTGCCTTCTAAAATATAAAATCAGTATGCATTACATTTGATTGCTATGCAACTAACCTATGCACAGTGAAGATTAGAATAAAGAGTTGCATGCATTCTTACTGAGATAGATGACAAACTTGTCTGCAAAATGTATGTCCCTTGCATAAGGTACATCTTTCTGAGTAGAGTAGAACATGACTGGCGGACCGGTCTTGACGCCGTCTCGAACCCACTTGCACCCATCTGCAGCGGAGTTGCCGATTCCCATGAAGCCTTTGTCTACATCGCAGCCTCCGTGCGTGAACTGGATGTAGAAGTTGCGGCTGGCTGCGGTAAATTTGTTGCCCTTGATGGAGAACGTCACGAATGAGCCCTTGCCGATCCAATACGGGTAGGACTTGACCAGTCTGTCCTTTGTGAACCAGTTCTCCAAGTTCAGCTTATCAGTGTCCTTGCTCACGTCGAAGGTGGCGCTGGCAACCGCCTTGCCGTTTTTGCGCATCTCGGCCACGATCTCCTGGGCGTTTGCCAGCCTTACAGCATCTGGCAGGTTGTTGAGCAGAGTGGATCGGAATAATTTCCCATTTTGATCCTTTGTGTCGATGTGACCAGCTTTCCGGAATTCAACAAGAGCGTCTTTGCCGAAGTGAGCGCTGATAGAGAACAGAAGTACTTTCCCATGTTCTGCAAGTATAAAATTTTGGTTTCTATAAGGTCGTAGTAAAGAATTTGATCAGAGACAGTATGACCAAGACTTAAGTTTTTCAGAAAAGAGCTGCTGTGTGCAAAGTCTCTCTTCACCTGGTTCGTTTGGGAATCCGGCATCTACAAAGCGAAAAGGTTTCATTTTATTTGGTCTGACTTTGATAAAATTTGAATCTAGCACTTGTTATATAGAACAGTATAGCACAGTTATATAGTATAGTTCAAATTCTATCTGTACCAGCAGAGATCAGCAAAGCAGTGAAGGCCAGCAAAGCAGTCAATGCTGCTCCAGCTTGATTCGACATATCGAGTGAGAGTCAAACAGTTTGCTGAAGGAAACTTTTTGGGTCTTGAAGAAGTGAAACACTTTGGTCCTTGGAAAGCAAGACTATATGGTCTTGAGTCGTTTCATACAGATAGCACCTGCCATTGTGTGTAGCTGGTGAGTCTAAGGCTTATCGTGTGCTATTCAACAGCCAATCGAAGTGGAATTGAACAGCGAACCCCCATTCCATGGACTTAGACTTTTAGTTTTGATCCAGGAGTTCATGACTTGCCTATTCAAAAATATCGCCGAGCAGCAACAGCATTAGGAGGCAGCAGGAGAATGTTAGGGTTGCTTCCACTTCCAAAGTGCCTTCCTGGCCCAGTCAACCCTTAAATCGACTCAGCATTTTTTCTACGAGAGAGTAATAAAACTGTGTGCGATATGAGGGGCTCGGACCTGTCTAAAGCTCCTAATCATTTCATGGCGTCTAGTTTAAGTTATGACAAATCAATAGTAGATAGAAAAAATGTAGAAAGCACTTGAGTTTAGTAGGGGTGAATATATACATGTGTAAGAACAAGCGAAAACGAGAAATTGGCTTAAGGCGTAGACCGACTCTTGGCTGCCCAGGGCGCCAAGGCATTCACTTATATATTATCATTGTACAGCGAGCAAATGTACATAAGAGCTAGTGAACGTGCGCACACGCAATCAACTAAGCAAACCATCTTGATCTTACACATGTATTTCGAGTTCATGCGAAAATTAAAGCACTATCACAAATGGTTAGAGCCTCTGCACAAGCCCAGCTAACAGTATAGTTGCACTGAATTGGTCAGAGAAGAGCACAAGCTATCGTTACTGTCACATTGTTTCTGACTTTAAGACTCTACTGGAGAAGGTTACAATGACAGACCAATTGCTTGAAACTTTAAGTTACAAACGATGCCGGCTGCACGGAATTATCATCAGGGAGCCTGCTATCCGACGAGTATTCAGTTGACGAAAAAAGTCGCTGTCGGATTGAAGTGCGATAATAAGTGCCCCGAAAGCTTTTCGCCATGATTCGGCTCGTTCCGCGTCCTGTTGGTGCTAGTTGTCTCTGAGTGCTACCGGATACCACAAATACTAGTTGTTTCGCTTGTAAAAATGCGCTCATGTACTCTTTTTCAGCAGCAAAATTAGCATTTTTTGTCTTATACAGAGACTTATAATTTTACTAAATTGTACAAGATATTTAAAGTTTTGAAGCTGTAACAATCGCCTCTGGCTTTAAAAAGCAGACCCATTAAATTAGCGTATTCAACCGGCAGACTTGCCCAGACTCGAAAATAATGAATTTAGGACTGAGATTTGCAGGAAAATGTGAAAAGCCACATCCTGTGCGTGTGCATAGCGAGCAAGAGAGAAAAGGGGTCGCGCCCCAGCTCCACCAGGCCGATAAACAGTTTGGCTTTCCTCTTGCCTGTGCCTGACTTTGAACTCTTTCCTTACTGCTCTCTCATTGGCTGAGATAGAGGAGGCCTGCCCCTAGGCTGAGTTTCGTCCGTCTGACTTTAACCTCTCTCCTTACTGCTCTCTCATTGGCTGAGATAGAGTGGGCCTGCCCCCTAGGCTGAGTTTCGTCCTTCTTGCGTTCACTTGTACATCGAGTTAAATAATAATAATAATACTAATAGTTCGTAATAATAATATTAATCGAGTTAAATGCTTGTCGTTCATTCTTAACCTATATGCTCCTAAGGCCACAGACCCCAAGGAAGGAAAGGAAATCGCTGCTGCCACATAAATTTAACTGCAACTGAGTAGACGCTCTATTTTTCACAACTTTAATTGCGAATGACATATCATAGTTATTCTAGTATGTGTCAGTTGACCGGGCAAGCAACCAAAGTTTCGTTTTTCTAGTCGGATTTATCTCGAACGAATTTGTCTAGGGCGAAAACCCATTTAGCGCTTGCCCAATCCTAAATCATAAGCTTGCACAGGCACTTGCTATCCTGGCCATTGTGCGTGTTTGCTGCGATGCTAAGTGCTTCAGCTAATTCTTGAGTCCATATTACTATAAGTAGTCCCAGAGTCCAGATTAGTATAGTAGTCTATAGAATCACAAAATTCGATTTTATCAATGGCTTTACACTGGAATCATTTTTAATTAATTATATAGTTGTGTCTTTGATACTGGCTACTTATACGAGTATGGGTAGTGTTTTTTCAGTGTACGGCTTGTAGTTTACACATCTAGACATTGTTTTAAAAGACACTGCCCTCACTTGCAGTCAGCGACGAAGCCACCTGCTCAAAATGCGCCGCTCAAGACAAAAAGTGCAACCGGGGTTCGGGTTGCTGCTCAGAAAAATTCGCGTAATTTTGAGTTTCCATGACGACTGGGATTAATTCAATTTTACTTAACCAGACATTTATTACAGTTATTTGAAAAAGACTATTTACTATTGAAATATTGTTGATCGGTTGTGGGTAATTTGTCAATAAGCTGTTACTTCCCTGATTATGACAAATCCTTATTACTCGCATTTCAGTTTCGTGTCTTTAAGAGGCTCCATCCACATCTCCATCCTCATCTCCATCCACATCTCCATCCACATCTCCATCCTCACCTCAATCCTCATCTCCATCCTCATCTCCATCCTCACCTCAATCCTCATCTCCATCCTCATCTCCATCCTCATCTCCATCCTCATCTCCATCCTCATCTCCATCCTCATCTCCATCCTCACCTCCATCCTCATCTCCATCCTCACCTCAATCCTCATCTCCATCCTCATCTCCATCCTCACCTCAATCCTCATCTCCATCCTCATCTCCATCCTCATCTCCATCCTCATCTCCATCCTCACCTCAATCCTCATCTCCATCCTCATCTCCATCCTCATCTCAATCCTCATCTCCATCCTCACCTCAATCCTCATCTCCATCCTCATCTCCATCCTCATCTCCATCCTCATCTCCATCCTCACCTCAATCCTCATCTCCATCCTCATCTCCATCCTCACCTCAATCCTCATCTCCATCCTCATCTCCATCCTCATCTCCATCCTCATCTCCATCCTCACCTCAATCCTCATCTCCATCCTCATCTCCATCCTCACCTCAATCCTCATCTCCATCCTCATCTCCATCCTCATCTCCATCCTCACCTCAATCCTCATCTCCATCCTCACTCCATCCTCACCTCAATCCTCATCTCCATCCTCATCTCCATCCTCACCTCAATCCTCATCTCCATCCTCATCTCCATCCTCATCTCCATCCTCATCTCCATCCTCACCTCAATCCTCATCTCCACCCTCATCTCCATCCTCATCTCCACCCTCATCTCCATCCTCATCTCCATCGGCACCATTCTGAGATGAGAAGATACTGCATGGATCTCATGCAAAGCAGCTTAAAGTACATGGTTGAACTTTTTTATGATTAAAAAATCAATAGCCACCAGACCCTGATGATCGATGGCCGCTCAAGTTCCAGCACCAAAGCTTCAAAGCGACTCGCAACGAATGACGTCAAGTTGGTTTGACAGAGGAGCGGAGCAACAGGCTGTCCTAATGAGCCCAGCGAGCTCATTTTCATACAGCTACTCGTAGCCGTAGAGTTTTTCCCTACGCCAGTTGCCCAAGCTCAACACCCACCCCCCACCACGATTTACAAGTTACCAAGCGTCACTGGCTCCAGCTCTGTGCGACCAGTCAGAATCGTACGAGCCAGCCTACACTCACGACTGAACTGCTCTATTGTCGTCGGGTTAGACTATAGAAAGAGGTGGACAGAATTGGAGGGGAGAGGGCACTGGGGGGGAGACAGAGAGTAGCTAGCATTGTATTGAACTGCACAGGCAATAACTGCCAACAGCATTGAAACAGCTCAGAACTGATCACCCTATAAATCCACAAAACCACGCCCAAAAGTGTCGGGAGGAAAACTTCTTCTTCTCAATAAAATTCTGATTTTCTTTAATAGCTCCTAATTCTGTGACTCGCGGGAAAATACCTTATAAACATTGTTGACATGTTTTATATTAAGAGTTGAATTTTCACGCGTTATTTTTCACCCAATGACTGAATATTCTTTGAAGATTTTGGCGGCAACTGTGGCTCTGCTGCTTGGCGTATTGGGTCTGAGACTTGGTGAGTTTAGTTAATTGAGTTTCCAATGTGCATGCTGTTTGGTCTCGATAAAATGGCAATGATGCGGTCCAGTGTTATCTAGTAGTTGCAATGATGCGGTCCAGTGTTATCTAGTAGTTGCAATGATGCGGTCCAGTGTTATCTAGTAGTTGCAATGATGCGGTCCAGTGTTATCTAGTAGTTGCAATGATGCGGTCCAGTACTATCTATGAGCTGCAATGATGCGGTCCAGTATTATCTAGGAGTTGCAATGATGCGGTCCAGTGTTATATAGGAGTTCCAATAATGCGGTCCAGTATCAAGGACGAATAACAGTCCTTAACATGACAGAATCTCACCTAATCTACTTTAAACCCGATCGGGCGCCCGCAGCCGCGGCAACCTGCATCCAGCAGACAGCCACGGTGGCTGAGAACACGCCAGTCGGCGCACTGATCGCTCCGTTCTCAACCGCTCTGCCGGCAGGTTTCACGTCAAGCATCAGCTACCCTGACTCGGAAACCACTGAGCAGTACTCCTGCTACTTCTCCATCAACAGCACAGGTTTGCTCATGAATCGCATTGTAGACTTGGAGAAGCCGACCTCCTGCAAAGCTGACCGATCCAACATCACCGACATGCGGCTGGTGCAGCTGACGGTGCAGTGCAGCTCGACTGAGTCCGCCCAGGTCATTGTGCTGTTCTCGCCTGTTGACGAGTTCAAGCCCTACTTTATAAGCTCGATATATTCGTTCAACTTGTCGGAGGTAAGATTTAAATAAGTTGGTAGTTGATTGCTAATTATCAGCTTTGAACTATAGCAATCAGCGATCCCCTCTTTGGGGAGCCAACAAAGAATGAAATAAAAATTCTTGAATAAACTACATGTAGCTTCTGACCTGACATCTCAGCGATCCTCCCAATAAGCCTTGACATCTCAGCAATCCTCCCAATAAGCCTTGAAATCTCAGCAATCCTCCCAATAAGCCTTGACATCTCAGCAATCCTCCCAATAAGCCTTGACATCTCAGCAATCCTCCCAATAAGCCTTGACATCTCAGCAATTCCCTCCAATAAGCCTTGACATCTCAGCAATCCTCTCAATTAGTCTTGACATCTCATATTAGCTTTGAACTTTTCACATCTGGAATTCCAGGCTACCGCAGTGGACTCAATAGTGGTCACGCTCAGAGGCCAAGTCGATGACAAAGACGTGCGAGAGGACAAAGACTTTAATTTCGCCATCAAGGTGAGCAACGCCTTTGATTAACGTTCTAAATACTGATAATGTACGTTCTTGCAATTTGCTTATAAGAATCGTCAGAACAATCAATTGATCGAATCCTTAAAATTTCAGTCTACAGTCGTAAGTATAACTTAAAACTTTTACCTGACGCCTGTTTAATTAGTAACATTTTTACTAACAAATTTATTACTAATCTTGGCTACAACAGATCTCGAAATAACTGTAGTTTAACTAAAACTTAGCTTGCGTATACATGGTGTACTTTTACTCTACTGTCATAATTTCGTGTTTATTTTATCGTACAATAACATGCTTGTACTGTTAGGACTGCTAGCTAATTTCCATTTCAAGGTGCTGGCGTAATTTTTTTTAAATTACTGTTCTACTCTGATAATGCGGTGTATTGATGTGCGAACTGCACCCGTTACTCCTCTGTCGGGGCTGCCGCTACCCTCACTCGCTTCTCTGTCGGGGTTGCCGCTACCCTCACTCGCTTCTCTGTCGGGGTTGCCGCTACCCTCAATCGGTCGTCCTTCTGTGAAAAAGTAGCAACGTTTCATTCTTACTGGTTGAAGTCTTTCAAAATTCAGTTTCCTAATTAACTAATGTAGATTAAATTCTGTGCCCCGCTGTAAAAATCAGAGAAGCTGACACTGTTAAAAAAATCCGCGCCTTCTCAGAGCGGCGTCACCAGTTTCTTCACCATGGAGAAAGACGGCCGAACATCCGGGATCCTCAGGGTGAATCGAACTCTGGACTACGACGCCGGGCCTGACCATCGGCACTTCCTGCTTAACATATCGGCCACGCCGTTAACCCCGACGCTGGGTCACGTGGCCTACACCTCTGTGCGAATTGACATTGTTGACTTTGACGACTTGAGTCCGCAGTTCTCGCATGACACCTACAGGCTGGCCTTTGTGGAGAATGTGAGGCTGGGACTGGGCTCGGGTCAGACTGCAGGTTTAACAGGGGATCACACCTGAACTATTGTAGGGTCACACCTGAACTATTGTAGGGTCACACCTGAACTATTGTAGGGTCACACCTGAACTATTGTAGGGTCACACCTGAACTATTGTAGGGTCACACCTGAACTATTGTAGGGTCACACCTGAACTACTGTAGGGTCACACCTGAACTACTGTAGGGTCACACCTGAACTATTAAAGGGTCACACCTGAACTATTATAGGGTCACACCTGAACTATTATAGGGTCACACCTGAACTAATATAGGGTCACACCTGAACTATTAAAGGGTCACACCTGAACTAATATAGGGTCACACCTGAACTATTAAAGGGTCACACCTGAACTAATATAGGGTCACACCTGAACTATTATAGGGTCACACCTGAACTATTAAAGGGTCACACCTGAACTAATATAGGGTCACAACTGAACTATTATAGGGTCACACCTGAACTAATATAGGGTCACACCTGAACTATTAAAGGGTCACACCTGAACTAATATAGGGTCACACCTGAACTATTATAGGGTCACACCTGAACTAATATAGGGTCACACCTGAACTATTATAGGGTCACACCTGAACTAATATAGGGTCACCCTGAACTATTATAGGGTCACACCTGAACTATATAGGGTCACACCTGAACTAATATAGGGTCACACCTGAACTATTATAGGGTCACACCTGAACTAATATAGGGTCACACCTGAACTATTATAGGGTCACACCTGAAGTAGTATAGGGTCACACCTGAACTATTATAGGGTCACACCTGAACTAATATAGGGTCACACCTGAACTATTATAGGGTCACACCTGAACTATTATAGGGTCACACCTGAAGTAGTATAGGGTCACACCTGAACTATTATAGGGTCACACCTGAACTAATATAGGGTCAGAACTATATAGGGTCACACCTGAACTATATAGGGTCACACCTGAACTATTATAGGGTCACACCTGAACTAATATAGGGTCACACCTGAACTATTATAGGGTCACACCTGAACTATATAGGGTCACACCTGAACTAGTATAGGGTCACACCTGAAGTAGTATAGGTCACACCTGAACTATATAGGAGTAGTATAGGGTCACGCCTGAACTACTATAGGTCACACCTGAACTATTATAGTATTACACCTGAACCTCTGTAAGGTCACACCTTAACTTTTATTCTTGATTTTATATATCATTTGACCTCTAAATGACCCGACCACAGGACAGCAGCATTATTAACGTCTCTCTGGCTACAACACCAAGATTACTAGCCAGAGACATGGACTTCGGAATTAATCAAACGGTACTCTACAAAATTCAGTCGGGTGAGTACATATCACAATTCGATTATCGATGATTTTCCTTTAATTCATACTGTATGGCATCAAAATGTTTTTATGAATCACTCGCACTTCAGACTCGTACCGTTCACCTGGTAATCTCAAGTTTCACTTTCTAATTCTCGATCGCGATATTAATAATTTGTGAAACTTTCATGACGGATTTAGTAACTGTGATTGTCGCCTTATTTTAATTAATATCTCTATTCTAGCTTCTGGACCAGCTAACCTGAGTACCACTGGTTTGCTGAGTAAGACTTGATTGTTGTTTTATCGTTTCCTTTCTGGTGAATAAATCATTATTATCTTCTATTTTCTTGCGTTGGTAAATTATTGTTAAACCACTTTAAAGCTCACTTTCAGGGAGGTTATTGACATAGATTTTATTTTGCGGGATTTAATCGATCGCTTTCCCAGACATATTGCAAGGATTATTGTATGTATCTAAATAAGCGAGCTTCTCTCTTCTCTTCTTTCTAGACTCGAGAAATTCTTCATTAAATTTTGTCTATGGTAAGAATGTGGGGGCTTCGCCCCACACCCCAGCAGGGTCTTCGCCCCACACCCCAGCAGGGGTTTCGCCCCACACCCAGCAGGGGTTTCGCCCCCACACCCCAGCAGGGGCTTCGCCCCACACCCCAGCAGGGGTTTCGCCCCACACCCCAGCAGGGGCTTCGCCCCCACACCCCAGCAGGGGCTTCGCCCCCACACCCCAGCAGGGGTTTCGCCCCCACACCCCAGCAGGGGCTTCGCCCCCACACCCCCAGCAGGGGTTTCGCCCCCACACCCCAGCAGGGGTTTCGCCCCCACACCCCAGCAGGGGCTTCGCCCCCACACCCCAGCAGGGGTTTCGCCCCAGGGGCTTCGCCCCACACCCCAGCAGGGGTTTCGCCCCCACACCCCAGCAGGGGCTTCGCCCCCACACCCCAGCAGGGGCTTCGCCCCCACACCCCAGCAGGGGCTTCGCCCCCACACCCCCAGCAGGGGTTTCCCCCCACACCCCAGCAGGGGTTTCGCCCCCAGCAGGGGTTTCGCCCCCACACCCCAGCAGGGGCTTCGCCCCCACACCCCCATCCCCAACTACAACCATAAACATACAAGTATGGCTCCGGGATTTATCTGAATACATCCCGCAAAATTAAAGTAGTTTAAATAAGATATTCTATGGGTTTGAGGTCGGTATGTGATTAAATCCCGCGAGCCGAAGGGTCACACACATTGAATTTAATCCAAGATATGCTTACTAAAGTAGTGGAGCTTTTGTCTATGGTAGCAAGGCTGCAGCAAAAACAAAAAGAGACAAAAGAGGGAACTAAAACGCGTGTTTTAGGTATCCCTGTTCAATGCGTGTAGACACAAATGGGCTGCAAAATGCTATGTATAGTTTAGTCATGGACAACTGCAGTACAAGGACGCTATGCTCGAATTTCTTAGATTTTAAGTTTCTTAAATTTAAAATAGGAATTAATTTTAAAAAATTTGAATTAACAATGGTTGCTGTCTTGTAGTCCGGACTAGGGGTTCTAGCCGAAAAATGATGTCTTTAGAAAGTTAAGAATCATAGTTTAAAAAATGAAACGAATGTACTTTTAAGATTAACCCCGTGACGTCACCTTTGCCACAGGCGCCAGTCTGTCCGGCCAGCCGTTCCTGCAAATCGATCAAGCGACCGGCGAGTTCAAAGTGATTCGAATTTTTGATCGAGAGGCGCTGAGCTCGAATGAAATTCTACTGCAAGTGAAGGTGAGCTCGGCTACACGGCTGTCTGGGAGTCTGTGGTGTCTGTTTTTGAGTCTCTAATGCCTGTCCTTGAGTCTGTAATGCGTGACTTTGAGTCAGTAATGCTGTTTTTGAGTCTATAATGCCTGTCTTTGAGTCTGTAATGTCTGTCTTTGAGTCTGCATTGTCTGTCTTTGGGTCTGTATTATCTGTCTTTGAGTCTTCATTGCCTGTCTTTGAGTCTGTAATGTCTGTCTTTGAGTCTGCATTATCTGTCTTTGAGTCTGCATTGTCTGTCTTTGAGTCTGCATTGTCTGTCTTTGAGTCTGCATTGTCTGTCTTTGAGTCTGCATTGTCTGTCTTTGAGTCTGCATTGTCTGTCTTTGAGTCTGCATTGTCTGTCTTTGAGTCTGCATTGTCTGTCTTTGAGTCTGCATTGTCTGTCTTTGAGTCTGCATTGTCTGTCTTTGAGTCTGCATTGTCTGTCTTTGAGTCTTTATTGTCTATATTAGAGTCTGTAATGCCTGTTTTATGAGTCCGTAATGCCTGCCTTGGAGCATGTCAATAACGTCACCCCCAGTTCTGTCTATTAGACTGTCATATCATTCTCATGCATCGTCAAGTTTGCTTTAGTGACATTTATCTGCAAGCCAAACAAACTTTCATTAGCAAAAGTAGAAGATTGCAAGTATAAGCAGTGAAGCCGTGACTCTCCCCTTCTTACTGCGGGTCAGCAAGAATTGAGCTGAAGTGTGACCCGAAGCAGCTGGAAAATTGACACAAACTCTCTGCAGTTCAGTCCCGGTGGGCGGGGCGAGACCATGCCAGGGAGAGACAAAAGAAGCTCTTTAAGTAGTTTTTTGCCTCCGACATTGTCGCACAGTTCTGGCTGTGCCACCCCCCCCTTGACAGCAATAAAAAAGCAACAGAAATGAATAAGCAGAAAGCGAAAGCAGACAGTAATGCATCGGGCTGTGAAGTACTTTGTGCCAATAAGACTGAATAAGATATGAGAAATGTGAGCCGACGGGTGGAGCTTCTGGCAAATATGAGCTCGATAAGTGCCAGTCAACTGCCTACTTAGGTAAACTGATAACAGAAAGCAACTCCTCATTGAGCTGAATGAGACGACCGCAGATATTAATATCTCAAATCTAAATTTGGCATTTTTCTCCACTCCTAAAATGGAGCACTTTTCTCCCCTAACTAAACTGGGCATTTATCTCCCCCTAGCTAAACTGGTCATTTATCTCCCCCTAACTAAATCTCCCCCTAGCTAAACTGGTCATTTATCTCTCCCTAACTAAATCTCCCCCTAGCTAAACTGGTCATTTATCTCCCCCTAACTAAATCTCCCCCTAGCTAAACTGGTCATTTATCTCCCCCTAACTAAATCTCCCCCTAGCTAAACTGGTCATTTATCTCCCCCTAACTAAACTGGGCATTTATCTCCCCCTAGCTAAACTGGTCATTTATCTCCCCCTAACTAAATCTCCCCCTAGCTAAACTGGGCATTTATCTCCCCTAGCTAAACTGGGCATTTATCTCCCCCTAGCTAAACTGGTCATTTATCTCCCCCTAGCTAAATCTCCCCCTAGCTAAACTGGTCATTTATCTCCCCTAGCTAAACTGGGCATTTATCTCCCCCTAGCTAAACTGTTCATTTATCTCTCCCTAACTAAATCTCCCCCTAGCTAAACTGGTCATTTATCTCCCCCTAACTAAATCTCCCCCTAGCTAAACTGGTCATTTATCTCCCCCTAACTAAATCTCCCCCTAGCTAAACTGGTCATTTATCTCCCCCTAGCTAAACTGGGCATTTATCTCCCCCTAGCTAAACTGGTCATTTATCTCCCCCTAGCTAAACTGGTCATTTATCTCCCCCTAGCTAAACTGGGGACTTTTCTTATCTGACTAAATTGGAGACTTTTGGATAATTTTTAAGAAGTCTTAAGGAATTTTGAGAGGATTATTTTTAGACATTCTCAATGAATATTTCAAGGGAATTCTTAATGAATCTTGGGAAATTAATCACCGAATTCTCTTTGAGTATGCCCTCAATCCCTAACAACCCCCACCTTGTTGCCAAGGCCTACCAAACCGACAAGCCCAACACCCGCATCGCCCTGGCAACGGTGATTGTCACTGTGCTCGACAAGAACGACAATCGGCCAGTGATTGTCCCGACGAATGTGAGTGCCACCATTGCGGAGAACTCGGCTGCGGGCACCTACGTGACACGGCTGAGTGCCAGCGACTTGGATGTGGTGAGAGTGCAGGGGCTGCATATCCAGCCACAGATTATTGATTTGTGTAGAGATCCAGCCACAGATTATTGATTTGTGTAGAGATCTAGTCACAGATTATTGATTTGTGTAGAGATCCAGCCACAGATTATTGATTTGTGTAGAGATCCAGCCACAGATTATTGATTTGTGTAGAGATCTAGTCACAGATTATTGATTTGTGTAGAGATCTAGTCACAGATTATTGATTTGTGTAGAGATCCAGCCACAGATTATTGATTTGTGTAGAGATCTAGTCACAGATTAGTGAGTCAGGTGTAGAGATCTAGTCACAGATTAGTGAGTCAGGTGTAGAGATCTAGTCACAGATTAGTGAGTCAGGTGTAGAGATCTAGTCACAGATTAGTGAGTCAGGTGTAGAGATCTAGTCACAAATTAGTGAGTCAGGTGTTAGTTGATCTAGTCACAAATTAGTGAGTCAGGTGTTAGTTGATCTAGTCACAGATTAGTGAGTCAGGTGTTAGTTGATCTAGTCACAGATTAGTGAGTCAGGTGTTAGTTGATCTAGTCACAGATTAGTGAGTCAGGTGTTAGTTGATCTAGTTACAGATTAGCAAGCCTACAGATTATCAGATGAGCCACATCACCTCCCACAGAACTCTACAGTTGAGTTTTTCCTCTCGGACCCGACCGGCGCATTTCAAATTGACTCGAACTCAGGCGTGGTCACAGTTCGAAACTCCACCTTATTGGACAGGGAATCTGTGCCAAGCTTCAGCTTTATCGTGAGTTGCTAGCCTGCCTACCAATTATTTCTTATCCCTCTATCCATTGAGATGTTGAGCTGGGTGGCTGAGTACAGGGCAGGGAACACTGGGCCGCGGGCTGTTTGCTCAACTGCTGGGGGATCTCAGTGTTTACTCTCCCCATGTTCTCAATCGCGGTGGGAGAAACCGAGACCAGTGAGGGGATTTAGCAAGCGCTGCAACGTAGAGGCGCTCGAGACTGCTTTGTGTGAGACAGAAATGCTAGCGGTTGCTATTGGCAACGATTTGAGTCAACACGGGGTAAGTTGACGAGAGAATTCCCGTGTTGAGAGCGAGGAATTTTGGGCCCAGTGAGTCAAAACATGAAGCGGAAATGGTGGGGCGCTTCGAAACATTTTATAACAGGCAATAAAATTGTAATTACGATCGATAGAAAGTATGGGTCTTATGTTGCTCCACACGAACCTATGCCATCTACTCACCCATGGCGCCGTGTACTCACCCATGGCGCCGTCTACTCACCCATGGCGCCGTCTACTCACCAATGGCGCCATCTACTCACCCGTGGTGCCGTCTACTAACCTATGGCGCCGTCTACTCACCAATGGCGCCATCTACTTACCCGTGGCGCCGTCTACTCACCCATGGCGCCATCTACTCACTCATGGCGCCGTCTACTCACCCACGGAGCCGTCTACTCACCCGTGGCGCCGTCTACTCACCCATGGCGCCATCTACTCACTCATGGCGCCGTCTACTCACCCACGGAGCCGTCTACTCACCCATGGCGTCATCTACTCATATCGCTACCTAAGCACATGCTGTCGCAATCCTCATATCACTCGATCCCTGCATTTTCATGGCGCCCTCAAAGCAATTGAGATAATTGCTATTCTCACGCTTAACCTGGCTGATTGACAGGCCCAGCCTCTATGGCCCGCTCTACCTGCCAACAGCCTGTCAATTACGCTCGTCGTTAATCTGGACGAATTCCCCTGCAGCACCTGCCCTCTTCCCAAGCTGTAATTCATACCTGTGTCAATAAGTTTAGCGCGCCCAGCCATCCTCAACACAACTGCTTCCTGTTTAACCCTTTCGCCCCGAGGTTTTTGGCAGACTCTCTCTCTCTCTCTCTCCTCTCTCTCTCTCTCTCTCTCTCTCCCCCCCCCTCTCTCTCTCTCTCTCTCTCTCTCTCTCTCTCTCTCTCTCTCTCTCTCTCCCTCTCTCTCTCACTGGCCGCTTCATCTTCATGCTAACCAGCAAGCTGCGAGAATATATTGGCGAGAGGTAACTACGGAGAGGAAATCGAGGAAAAACATTTGGTGCTGTCGATGCTGCTGCTTGAATGTCAATCAAGTGCAGCTGATGGGGAGAGAAGAGTGCGGAGTCTGGATCGCTTCTTCATTTCACAGCGGGGGGCATTATAGCCACTCTATGAGCAACTGAGAGCATCCGTGGAGGAGAGCTTGGTCCGGTTGTCAGGGGTAACTTTCTCATTGCTGCTCAAGTCTGTTTCCCGTAATGCCACAAACGGTTAAGGCTGTTCCACACTCTCCCCACCCAACTCTCTCATTTACTCTCGGTTACAAAACCGGTTCATTCAAGTAATGACAAGAGCAAAGCTGGGCGAGAGTGCTAGTGAGTGACCTGCAGTGTTTAAGAGAGAGACAGTAGTTTGCATTTAACCACACATGTCTCCATGGCGACCTACGCAAGCTTTTTTATGCTGCTGGTTTAACTGTAGGATTACCAAGCCATTTTCCCTGGTTTACACCGGCTTTGTAGTCAGTTATTCCGCAGACCACTGAGCATACAAACGCTCACACAGGGTGTACACAGGGGCCTCCTGACTTTCCATCGTCAGGCAGTGTACACTCGCTGTGCCATGAGGCCTGGTTTGGCCTCCCAGTCCTGCCAAACTGGCCATAAACCAGAAACAGATTGAGTGCGAACTGAAATCTCAATGCCTTGGCAAAACTGGTAAACAGGTAACAGCCGGTGACAAGCTGGCAGTCATTCGTTTACTCGGGGATTTTGGCCTGCGCCCTCCTGGCTGTAGCGGCATGGGTTTTATTGCCCCGACTGCAGTGTGCCTAAGCTCATGCATTATGCAAGCATGCAGGATTAAGGGAAGAATGACTGAGTAATTGAGGGAGCACGCAGTGCAGAGGGCGTATCCGAGCTTTCTGCAAGCACGTTGAGCGCGGAGACCCTTGCACTGTTTCTCTAGTTCTGTAAATCTAGTGGTGTCTTACAGGAAACTGATGCTTACTTAATAAATTATTAGTAATATTCAATAAAACATTGATAGTGAGTACTGATGAGTCACTTGCTTTATTTGTCCTGCTGCAGTTTTGAGGTTGTAAACTGGTTCAAGCTGAGTCAGAGCTGTTGCCTGAAGGATCCAGATAATCCTCTGAAGGATCTAGATAATCCTCTGAAGGATCCAGATAATCCACTGAATGATCCAGATAATCCACTGAAGGATCTAGATAATCTACTGAAGGATCCAGATAATCCTCTGAAGGATCCAGATAATCCACTGAAGGATCCAGATAATCCTCTAAAGGATCCAGATAATCCACTGAATGATCCAGATAATCCACTGAAGGATCCAGATAATCCTCTAAAGGATCCAGATAATCCACTGAAGGATCCAGATAATCCCCTGCAATATTTAGACAATCCCCTGAAGGATCCAGATAATCTCTTGAAGGATCCAGATAATCCCTTGAGGGATCTAGATAATCCTCTGAAGGATCCAGATAATTCTCTAAAGGATCCAGATAATCCCCTGAAGGATCCAGATAATCCCCTGAAGGATCCAGATAATCCCCTGAAGGATCCAGATAATCCCCTGAAGGATCCAGATAATCCCCTGAAGGATCCAGATAATCCCCTGAAGGATCCAGTCAATTCTCTGAAAGACATGAAGCTTCTTTAAAGGCCAAACAAGACGCTGTATTTAATTTGAAAAAAGTGTCTTATTGGAGAAAAGTAAAAGTACAAAGCCATCCACCGCAGGTATTCGCCAAGGAGCTGTACACCTCTGAGAAGTTTCGCAGCGACAACGCTAGCGTGCTGGTAATCCTGTCGGATGCCAACGACAACAGCCCGCTGTTCACCGCGGCGCAGTACAACTTCAGCGTGTCCGAGGCCGCACCCGTGGGCACTGTGATCGGTCAGGTGAGTTGACTACCCTCCTTTTCTGCTGGGCTTTCCTACTCCCTACTCCCTGAAGGATTCACATACTCCCTGAAGGATCCACCTACTCCCTGAAGGATCCACCTACTCCCTGAAGGATTCACATACTCCCTGAAGGATCCACCTACTCCCTGAAGGATCCACCTACTCCCTGAAGGATCCACCTACTCCCTGAAGGATTCACATACTCCCTGAAGGATCCACCTACTCCCTGAAGGATCCACCTACTCCCTGATGAATTCACCTACTCCCTGAAGGATCCACCTACTCCCTGAAGGATCCACCTACTCCCTGAAGGATCCACCTACTCCCTGAAGGATTCACATACTCCCTGAAGGATCCACCTACTCCCTGAAGGATCCACCTTACTCCCTGAAGGACCCACCTACTCCCTGAAGGATTCACCTACTCCCTGAAGTACCCACCTACTCCCTGAAGGACCCACCTACTCCCTGAAGGATCCACCTACTCCCTGAAGGACCCACCTACTCCCTGAAGGATCTACCTACATCCTTTATATATTCTTCATCAGTGCTAGACTACCTAGTACTTCAATAATTTCATACTGTAGTCAGACTGAAGTCGGACTCACTGTTAAAAGTACATTCAGCAACCGCTGAAAGAGAGCAATTGTGGCGCGGGAGGCGGATCCCACGGGGCCAGTCACCTTTCAATTCAGTCAAATAATGGCAGTGAGTAGCAGGATGCTAAAGCCGTCACAATATTGGCCGGCGTTGCCGGGGGGGGGAGGGGGGCAGAGGCCGGAGACTGCATAGCAACCCAGGAGGAAGAGAATAAGTGGAGCTAAAGTGTCGGGAAAGACAGCCTGAGAAAGGCCTGACAGCCTCTTATGGTTGGTGGTGGCGGGCAAAAGGCTGCCTGACTAAGGAGCCGAAAGCACTTTGCTGCTTTTATTTGAGGCCTGTCGATTCTTTTAAAGCTGAAATTCAATCATGCGCCAATATTGACTGAAATATGCTGCCTGAGGTTGGTAGGATATGAAATTTTTAGACTTTTGTGGCACTAACTTTTTTTGTTAAATTAATTTATTGTTTGAGATAGGTGTCAAAGCGGAGTGGGTGTCGGAGTGGGGTGGGTGTCGTAGTGGGGTGGGTGTCGGAGTGGGGTGGGTGTCGGAGTGGGGTGGTGTCGGAGTGGGGTGGGTTTCGGAGTGGGGTGGTGTCGGAGTGGGGTGGGTGTCGGAGTGGGGTGGTGTCGGAGTGGAGTGGGTGTCGGAGTGGGGTGGGTGTCGGAGTGGGGTGGGTGTCGGAGTGGGGTGGTGTCGGAGTGGGGTGGGTGTCGGAGTGGGGTGGTGTCGGAGTGGAGTGGGTGTCGGAGTGGGGTGGGTGTCGGAGTGGGGTGGGTGTCGGAGTGGGGTGGTGTCGGAGTGGGGTGGGTGTCGGAGTGGGGTGGTGTCGGAGTGGAGTGGGTGTCGGAGTGGGGTGGGTGTCGGAGTGGGGTGGGTGTCGGAGTGGGGTGGATGTCGAAAAACCGAACCAACAAAATTCTGACTCTCACGCGCTCACCTCAGGTGAACGCCACGGACACGGACTCTGGGCCCAACGGGCAGACAAAGTTCAGCCTGACGCACGCCTCCGGCAACGGACTGAGCGTGATGAGCCTCGACCCGAGCACCGGGGCGCTCGCACTGTCGGCAAATTTGTCCATCGCCAATCCGACATTTGTGGCATTCTACCAGCTGGTGGCCACCGCAACCGATCAGGCGGCCGAGATCAAAGACCGGCGGTCAACTTCGGTAATTGTGCAGGTGACCGTCATCAGCTCGAGAGTCTGGCCGCCCGCGTTCACCAGGCCGCTGTTTGCCGTCAACATCACCGAGGCGTCGCCGGTTGGCGCCGAGGTGGTCCGGCTGACGGTGAGGCTGGGTTTGGAATGATGAAGCTGGGGTTGGTGAAGCTGGGGTAGTGAAGCTGGGATGATGAAGCTGGCATGATGAAGCTGGGATGATGAAGCTGGGATGATGAAGCTGGGATCATGAAACTGGGATCATGAAGCTGGAGTGATGGAGCTGAGATCATGAAGCTAGGATTATGAAGCTGGGAGAATGAAGTTGGAATGATGAAGCTATAGATGAAGAAGCTGGGAGAATGGAGCTTCCCCTATTAAAGCTGAGATGATTAAACAGGCATGATAAATCTGTGATGAAGCAGAAATGATCCAGACTGAGTAAATATAGTTATATGCCAGCTTCATAATGTGTGTTTAGTAAGTTCTGCGTTACTTTTCCCTTCTGAGCATTCACCAAACAGCGGCCCACTCGCACACTCAACTCCAAGGCCACTGACCGGGACCCCGACACAGTGCTGACTTACTCGCTTGTCTCAGGCAGCGACAAGTTCTCGGTTGCCAGCTCCGCCAATGAGTGAGATTGATCATTAATAAACTATTGGTTGTTTTATAACAAACTCTTTCAATGCAAATGTACCTTTAAAAACCTTTCAGAGGCCTTGTCCGTGTGGCTGCGCTGTTAGACAGAGAGACTGTTGACTTTTATAACCTGACGGCTGTCGTTTCTGATGGGACCAAGGTGACCGGAACTTTTGGTTCACTTTTTCGGTTGTGAAGAGACTATTAGTATGTAGAAAGTGAAGATTAGTATGTAGAAAGTGAATATTAGTATGTAGAAAGTGAAGATTAGTATGTAGAAAGTGAAGATTAGTATGTAGAAAGTGAAGATTAGTATGTAGAAAGTGAAGATTAGTATGTAGAAAGTGAAGATTAGTATGTAGAAAGTGAAGATTAGTATGTAGAAAGTGAAGATTAGTATGTAGAAAGTGAAGATTAGTATGTAGAAAGTGAAGATTAGTATGTAGAAAGTGAAGATTAGTATGTAGAAAGTGAAGATTAGTATGTAGAAAGTGAAGATTAGTATGTAGAAAGTGAAGATTAGTATGTAGAAAGTGAAGATTAGTATGTAGAAAGTGAAGATTAGTATGTAGAAAGTGAAGATTAGTATGTAGAAAGTGAAGATTAGTATGTAGAAAGTGAAGATTAGTATGTAGAAAGTGAAGATTAGTATGTAGAAAGTGAAGATTAGTATGTAGAAGCATGTAGAAAGTGAAGATTAGTATGTAGAAAGTGAAGATTAGTATGTAGAAAGGGACTATTAGTATGTAGAAAGGGACTATTAGTATGTAGAAAGGGACTATTAGTATGTAGAAAGTGAAGATTAGTATGTAGAAAGTGAAGATTAGTATGTAGAAAGTGAAGATTAGTATGTAGAAAGTGAAGATTAGTATGTAGAAAGTGAAGATTAGTATGTAGAAAGTGAAGATTAGTATGTAGAAGCATGTAGAAAGTGAAGATTAGTATGTAGAAAGGGACTATTAGTATGTAGAAAGGGACTATTAGTATGTAGAAAGGGACTATTAGTATGTAGAAAGTGAAGATTAGTATGTAGAAAGTGAAGATTAGTATGTAGAAAGTGAAGATTAGTATGTAGAAAGTGAAGATTAGTATGTAGAAAGTGAAGATTAGTATGTAGAAGCATGTAGAAAGTGAAGATTAGTATGTAGAAAGGGACTATTAGTATGTAGAAAGGGACTATTAGTATGTAGAAAGGGACTATTAGTATGTAGAAAGGGACTATTAGTATGTAGAAAGGGACTATAAGTATGTAGAAAGGGACTATAAGTATGTAGGAAGGGACTATTAGTATGTAGAAAGGGACTATTAGTATGTAGAAAGGGACTATTAGTATGTAGGAAGGGACTATTAGTATGTAGAAAGGGACTATTAGTATGTAGAAAGGGACTATTAGTATGTAGAAAAGGGACTATTAGTATGTAGAAAGGGACTATTAGTATGTAGAAAGGGACTATAAGTATGTAGGAAGGGACTATTAGTATGTAGAAAGGGACTATTAGTATGTAGAAAGGGACTATTAGTATGTAGAAAGGGACTATTAGTATGTAGGAAGGGACTATTAGTATGTAGAAAGGGACTATTAGTATGTAGGAAGGGACTATTAGTATGTAGGAAGGGACTATTAGTATGTAGGAAGGGACTATTAGTATGTAGAAAGTGAATATTAGTATGTAGGAAGGGACTATTAGTATGTAGAAAGGGACTATTAGTATGTAGAAAGGGACTATTAGTATGTAGAAAGGGACTATTAGTATGTAGGAAGGGACTATCAGTATGTAGGAAGGGACTATTAGTATGTAGGAAGGGACTATAAGTATGTAGGAAGGGACTATTAGTATGTAGAAAGGGACTATTAGTATGTAGGAAGGGACTATTAGTATGTAGAAAGGGACTATTAGTATGTAGAAAGGGACTATTAGTATGTAGAAAGGGACTATTAGTATGTAGAAAGGGACTATTAGTATGTAGAAAGGGACTATAAGTATGTAGGAAGGGACTATTAGTATGTAGAAAGGGACTATTAGTATGTAGAAAGGGACTATTAGTATGTAGAAAGGGACTATAAGTATGTAGGAAGGGACTATAAGTATGTAGGAAGGGACTATTAGTATGTAGAAAGTGACTATTAGTATGTAGGAAGGGACTATTAGTATGTAGGAAGGGACTATTAGTATGTAGAAAGTGACTATTAGTATGTAGAAAGGGACTATTAGTATGTAGAAAGGGACTATTAGTATGTAGGAAGGGACTATTAGTATGTAGAAAGGGACTATTAGTATGTAGAAAGGGACTATAAGTATGTAAGAAGGGACTATTAGTATGTAGAAAGGGACTATTAGTATGTAGAAAGGGACTATTAGTATGTAGGAAGGGACTATTAGTATGTAGAAAGGGACTATTAGTATGTAGAAAGGGACTATTAGTATGTAGGAAGGGACTATTAGTATGTAGGAAGGGACTATTAGTATGTAGAAAGGGACTATTAGTATGTAGAAAGTGAATATTAGTATGTAGGAAGGGACTATTAGTATGTAGAAAGGGACTATTAGTATGTAGAAAGGGACTATTAGTATGTAGAAAGGGACTATTAGTATGTAGGAAGGGACTATTAGTATGTAGGAAGGGACTATTAGTATGTAGAAAGGGACTATTAGTATGTAGAAAGTGAATATTAGTATGTAGGAAGGGACTATTAGTATGTAGAAAGGGACTATTAGTATGTAGAAAGGACTATTAGTATGTAGGAAGGGACTATTAGTATGTAGGAAGGGACTATTAGTATGTAGAAAGTGAATATTAGCATGTAGGAAGGGACTATTAGTATGTAGAAAGGGACCATTACGAAAGCCAACGAAACCGACGTGTTCCAGACGGCGACAGCCCTGGTGCAGATCCGTCTGCTGGATTACAACGACAACGCGCCGCGGTTCATCAGCTCGGGTGGCTTCAACTTCTCCGTGTTGGAGAATCTTTCCGCGGCGGGTCCTGTTGGCCGGGTGGTGGCCACCGACGCGGACGAGCCGGGCTCGGCCAACGCCGCCATTCGCTACTCCCTGCTGGGCGCCCAGGCGGCCGCCTACTTCAGCATCAACTCCAGCACAGGCGAGGTGTTCACTAGCCGGACCATCGACCGGGAGGCCACGGCTTCCTTCAGCTTCCCCGTGCTGGCCAGCGACGGTGGCATCCCACAGCTGTCGGCTAGCGTGGACGTCTTCGTCCAGGTGCTGGACGTGAATGACAACCCGCCAGAGTTCGACGCCAGCGCGGCCAGCGCCGTGGCGCTGCCGGAGAAAAGTCAATACACTGACTTCCTGCAGCTGAAGGTTCGTTTAGTTTGCTAGTTAGTTAGTTAGTCAGTTAGTTAGTTAGTTAGTTAGTTAGTTAGTTAGTTAGTTAGTTTGATTGTTTGTTTGTTAGTTAGATAGATAGTTTATTTGTTAGTCAGTTGGCTAGTCGGAGTTACCATGCCGCAATCCGCAGTTCACCGACCCGGATCTGGACCCGAACCGGGACAGCCGGTTCAAACTGTTGGCTCCCACGGACCTGTCCGGCACATTCGTCATCAACTCCAGCACCGGCTTCCTGTCCAGCACGACGGTCCTGACCCGCTCCCTGTTCGGCAATGCCAGCAGGCACAACCTCACGGTCGCTGTCTACAATGTCCAGCCGCTGGTTAACGCCTCGATGCCCAACAGAACCCAAGTCATCACTGTCACACTCCTGGATACAAACGACAACCGGCCTGTGTTTGTCCAGAGTCTGTTCTCGGCCACTGTGCCGGAGGATCTGCCAGTTGGCCGAGAAATTGCCAAGGTGACGGCCAACGACAAGGACGCGGTGGCTCCGTACTCCACCATTGTTTACAACATCACCGGGGCAACGAGCTGGGAAAATTTCGCCTAGATTCGAGCTCGGGATCGCTGACCCTGTGGCTGGGGCTTAGCTATGATGCGCCGGACTTCAATAGGAATTTCTCAATCCAGGTAAGAAGCTTCAAGGTGCGTGGAAAGTGCAGGCCAAAGCTGACAAGTAAAGAGAATCATATTTCAAGAATGTCAAACAATTTTCTGTCACGTTTCCCCATAAATTAATTTTCCCAGTCCTCAACAGCGCGGCCAGTGTGTAGTTTTGCTCAGTCGGGCCCACTCTCGGAGGTGCTTTATTCAGCTTGAAGCAGCAGGAGAAGGAAAGAAAAACGAAAAGAAAAAGTAAAGAGACGGATTACCCCAGCGGACAAGCGCAGCAGATTAACTCCTCTCGTCAGTACCAGAGATGCTAAGCTAGTAAGAGAATTGTGGCGCGCACTTAAAAGCACTTCCCTCAGGCAATCTGGGAACAGTAAATGTTCAGTCTGGTTCCCGCTGGACTCGGAAACTCCGGGTAGCAGCGGAAGTTTCCCAGTTGCTGCGGCGAGGAGGCGCCGAGCACTCTTGCACAAGGGCGTCAGCTGGTCTACCAAAGGGGGGAGTGGAGTGGGGAGTGAGGATTTTTCGCCCCGTAATAATTCCTGGCATTTTTAGTGAGCATAATAAAAATATTAAGTGGGTGCTGCTGTTTTGGTCTGCGCGTGTGCGTGTATTGAATAGTTTGACGGCAGAAAAGTTACCAGGCATTACTATTTCAAATTTCCCTGCGTATGCAGCAAAATATTTATTTAGTTGTGTTCGTATTGGTGTACATCTGACCAAGCACACAGAGGGATGTACATCTGACCTAGCACACAGAGGGATGTACATCTGAGCAAGCACACAGAGGGATGTACATCTGACCAAGCACACAGAGGGATGTACATCTGAGCAAGCACACAGAGGGATGTACATCTGACCAAGCGCACAGAGTGATGTACATCTGACTAAGCACACGGAGTGATGTACATCTGACCAAGCACACAGAGGGATGTACATCTGACCAAGCACACAGAGTGATGTACATCTGACTAAGCACACGGAGTGATGTACATCTGACCAAGCGCACAGAGTGATTGACGTACATCTGAGCAAGCACACAGAGTGATTGATGGACATCTGACCAAGCACACAGAGTGATTGATGTACATCTGAGCTAGCACACAGAGTGATTGATGTACATCTGACCAAGCACACAGAGGGATGTACATCTGACCAAGCACACAGAGTGATGTACATCTGACTAAGCACACG
>NIVC01000371.1:0-15000 GCA_002269645.1 Macrostomum lignano
GCAGTTCTCGCATGACACCTACAGCTGGCCTTTGTGGAGAATGTGAGGCTGGGACTGGGCTCGGGTCAGACTGCAGGTTTAACAGGGATCACACCTGAACTATTGTAGGGTCACACCTGAACTATTGTAGGGTCACACCTGAACTATTGTTAGGGTCACACCTGAACTATTGTAGGGTCACACCTGAACTATTGTAGGGTCACACCTGAACTATTGTAGGGTCACACCTGAACTACTGTAGGGTCACACCTGAACTACTGTAGGGTCACACCTGAACTATTTAAAGGGTCACACCTGAACTATTATAGGGTCACACCTGAACTATTATAGGGTCACACCTGAACTAATATAGGGTCACACCTGAACTATTAAAGGGTCACACCTGAACTAATATAGGGTCACACCTGAACTATTAAAGGGTCACACCTGAACTAATATAGGGTCACACCTGAACTATTATAGGGTCACACCTGAACTATTAAAGGGTCACACCTGAACTAATATAGGGTCACAACTGAACTATTATAGGGTCACACCTGAACTAATTTATAGGGTCACACCTGAACTATTAAAGGGTCACACCTGAACTAATATAGGGTCACACCTGAACTATTATAGGGTCACACCTGAACTAATATAGGGTCACACCTGAACTATTATAGGGTCACACCTGAACTAATATAGGGTCACCCCTGAACTATTATAGGGTCACACCTGAACTAATATAGGGTCACACCTGAACTATTATAGGGTCACACCTGAAGTAGTATAGGGTCACACCTGAACTATTATAGGGTCACACCTGAACTAATATAGGGTCACACCTGAACTAATATAGGGTCACACCTGAACTATTATAGGGTCACACCTGAACTATTATAGGGTCACACCTGAAGTAGTATAGGGTCACACCTGAACTATTATAGGGTCACACCTGAAGTAGTATAGGGTCACACCTGAACTATTATAGGGTCACACCTGAACTATTATAGGGTCACACCTGAACTAATATAGGGTCACACCTGAACTATTATAGGGTCACACCTGAACTAATATAGGGTCACACCTGAAGTAGTATAGGGTCACACCTGAACTATTATAGGTTCACACCTGAAGTAGTATAGGAGTAGTATAGGGTCACGCCTGAACTACTATAGGTCACACCTGAACTATTATAGTATTACACCTGAACCTCTGTAAGGTCACACCTTAACTTTTATTCTTGATTTTATATATCATTTGACCTCTAAATGACCCGACCACAGGACAGCAGCATTATTAACGTCTCTCTGGCTACAACACCAAGATTACTAGCCAGAGACATGGACTTCGGAATTAATCAAACGGTACTCTACAAAATTCAGTCGGGTGAGTACATATCACAATTCGATTATCGATGATTTTCCTTTAATTCATACTGTATGGCATCAAAATGTTTTTATGAATCACTCGCACTTCAGACTCGTACCGTTCACCTGGTAATCTCAAGTTTCACTTTCTAATTCTCGATCGCGATATTAATAATTTGTGAAACTTTCATGACGGATTTAGTAACTGTGATTGTCGCCTTATTTTAATTAATATCTCTATTCTAGCTTCTGGACCAGCTAACCTGAGTACCACTGGTTTGCTGAGTAAGACTTGATTGTTGTTTTATCGTTTCCTTTCTGGTGAATAAATCATTATTATCTTCTATTTTCTTGCGTTGGTAAATTATTGTTAAACCACTTTAAAGCTCACTTTCAGGGAGGTTATTGACATAGATTTTATTTTGCGGGATTTAATCGATCGCTTTCCCAGACATATTGCAAGGATTATTGTATGTATCTAAATAAGCGAGCTTCTCTCTTCTCTTCTTTCTAGACTCGAGAAATTCTTCATTAAATTTTGTCTATGGTAAGAATGTGGGGGCTTCGCCCCCACACCCCAGCAGGGTCTTCGCCCCCACACCCCAGCAGGGGTTTCGCCCCCACACCCCAGCAGGGGCTTCGCCCCACACCCCAGCAGGGGTTTCGCCCCACACCCCAGCAGGGGCTTCGCCCCACACCCCAGCAGGGTTTCCCCCACACCCCAGCAGGGCTTCGCCCCACACCCCAGCAGGGTTTCGCCCCCACACCCCAGCAGGGGTTTCGCCCCCACACCCCAGCAGGGGCTTCGCCCCCACACCCCCAGCAGGGGCTTCGCCCCCACACCCAGCAGGGGTTTCGCCCCACACCCCAGCAGGGGCTTCGCCCCCACACCCCAGCAGGGCTTCGCCCCCACACCCCAGCAGGGGCTTCGCCCCCACACCCCCAGCAGGGGTTTCCCCCCCACACCCCAGCAGGGTTTCGCCCCCACACCCCAGCAGGGGCTTCGCCCCACACCCCCATCCCCAACTACAACCATAAACATACAAGTATGGCTCCGGATTTATCTGAATACATCCCGCAAAATTAAAGTAGTTTAAATAAGATATTCTATGGGTTTGAGGTCGGTATGTGATTAAATCCGCGAGCCGAAGGGTCACACACATTGAATTTAATCCAAGATATGCTTACTAAAGTAGTGGAGCTTTTGTCTATGGTAGCAAGGCTGCAGCAAAAACAAAAAGAGACAAAAGAGGGAACTAAAACGCGTGTTTTAGGTATCCCTGTTCAATGCGTGTAGACACAAATGGGCTGCAAAATGCTATGTATAGTTTAGTCATGGACAACTGCAGTACAAGGACGCTATGCTCGAATTTCTTAGATTTTAAGTTTCTTAAATTTAAAATAGGAATTAATTTTAAAAAATTTGAATTAACAATGGTTGCTGTCTTGTAGTCCGACTAGGGTTCTAGCCGAAAAATGATGTCTTTAGAAAGTTAAGAATCATAGTTTAAAAAATGAAACGAATGTACTTTTAAGATTAACCCCGTGACGTCACCTTTGCCACAGGCGCCAGTCTGTCCGGCCAGCCGTTCCTGCAAATCGATCAAGCGACCGGCGAGTTCAAAGTGATTCGAATTTTTGATCGAGAGGCGCTGAGCTCGAATGAAATTCTACTGCAAGTGAAGGTGAGCTCGGCTACACGGCTGTCTGGGAGTCTGTGGTGTCTGTTTTTGAGTCTCTAATGCCTGTCCTTGAGTCTGTAATGCGTGACTTTGAGTCAGTAATGCTGTTTTTGAGTCTATAATGCCTGTCTTTGAGTCTGTAATGTCTGTCTTTGAGTCTGCATTGTCTGTCTTTGGGTCTGTATTATCTGTCTTTGAGTCTTCATTGCCTGTCTTTGAGTCTGTAATGTCTGTCTTTGAGTCTGCATTATCTGTCTTTGAGTCTGCATTGTCTGTCTTTGAGTCTGCATTGTCTGTCTTTGAGTCTGCATTGTCTGTCTTTGAGTCTGCATTGTCTGTCTTTGAGTCTGCATTGTCTGTCTTTGAGTCTGCATTGTCTGTCTTTGAGTCTGCATTGTCTGTCTTTGAGTCTGCATTGTCTGTCTTTGAGTCTGCATTGTCTGTCTTTGAGTCTGCATTGTCTGTCTTTGAGTCTTTATTGTCTATATTAGAGTCTGTAATGCCTGTTTTATGAGTCCGTAATGCCTGCCTTGGAGCATGTCAATAACGTCACCCCCAGTTCTGTCTATTAGACTGTCATATCATTCTCATGCATCGTCAAGTTTGCTTTAGTGACATTTATCTGCAAGCCAAACAAACTTTCATTAGCAAAAGTAGAAGATTGCAAGTATAAGCAGTGAAGCCGTGACTCTCCCCCTTCTTACTGCGGGTCAGCAAGAATTGAGCTGAAGTGTGACCCGAAGCAGCTGGAAAATTGACACAAACTCTCTGCAGTTCAGTCCCGGTGGGCGGGGCGAGACCATGCCAGGGAGAGACAAAAGAAGCTCTTTAAGTAGTTTTTTGCCTCCGACATTGTCGCACAGTTCTGGCTGTGCCACCCCCCCCCTTGACAGCAATAAAAAAGCAACAGAAATGAATAAGCAGAAAGCGAAAGCAGACAGTAATGCATCGGGCTGTGAAGTACTTTGTGCCAATAAGACTGAATAAGATATGAGAAATGTGAGCCGACGGGTGGAGCTTCTGGCAAATATGAGCTCGATAAGTGCCAGTCAACTGCCTACTTAGGTAAACTGATAACAGAAAGCAACTCCTCATTGAGCTGAATGAGACGACCGCAGATATTAATATCTCAAATCTAAATTTGGCATTTTTCTCCACTCCTAAAATGGAGCACTTTTCTCCCCTAACTAAACTGGGCATTTATCTCCCCCTAGCTAAACTGGTCATTTATCTCCCCCTAACTAAATCTCCCCCTAGCTAAACTGGTCATTTATCTCTCCCTAACTAAATCTCCCCCTAGCTAAACTGGTCATTTATCTCCCCCTAACTAAATCTCCCCCTAGCTAAACTGGTCATTTATCTCCCCCTAACTAAATCTCCCCCTAGCTAAACTGGTCATTTATCTCCCCCTAACTAAACTGGGCATTTATCTCCCCCTAGCTAAACTGGTCATTTATCTCCCCCTAACTAAATCTCCCCTAGCTAAACTGGGCATTTATCTCCCCCTAGCTAAACTGGGCATTTATCTCCCCCTAGCTAAACTGGTCATTTATCTCCCCCTAGCTAAATCTCCCCCTAGCTAAACTGGTCATTTATCTCCCCTAGCTAAACTGGGCATTTATCTCCCCCTAGCTAAACTGTTCATTTATCTCTCCCTAACTAAATCTCCCCCTAGCTAAACTGGTCATTTATCTCCCCTAACTAAATCTCCCCCTAGCTAAACTGGTCATTTATCTCCCCCTAACTAAATCTCCCCCTAGCTAAACTGGTCATTTATCTCCCCCTAGCTAAACTGGGCATTTATCTCCCCCTAGCTAAACTGGTCATTTATCTCCCCTAGCTAAACTGGTCATTTATCTCCCCCTAGCTAAACTGGGGACTTTTCTTATCTGACTAAATTGGAGACTTTTGGATAATTTTTAAGAAGTCTTAAGGAATTTTGAGAGGATTATTTTTAGACATTCTCAATGAATATTTCAAGGGAATTCTTAATGAATCTTGGGAAATTAATCACCGAATTCTCTTTGAGTATGCCCTCAATCCCTAACAACCCCCACCTTGTTGCCAAGGCCTACCAAACCGACAAGCCCAACACCCGCATCGCCTGGCAACGGTGATTGTCACTGTGCTCGACAAGAACGACAATCGGCCAGTGATTGTCCCGACGAATGTGAGTGCCACCATTGCGGAGAACTCGGCTGCGGGCACCTACGTGACACGGCTGAGTGCCAGCGACTTGGATGTGGTGAGAGTGCAGGGGCTGCATATCCAGCCACAGATTATTGATTTGTGTAGAGATCCAGCCACAGATTATTGATTTGTGTAGAGATCTAGTCACAGATTATTGATTTGTGTAGAGATCCAGCCACAGATTATTGATTTGTGTAGAGATCCAGCCACAGATTATTGATTTGTGTAGAGATCTAGTCACAGATTATTGATTTGTGTAGAGATCTAGTCACAGATTATTGATTTGTGTAGAGATCCAGCCACAGATTATTGATTTGTGTAGAGATCTAGTCACAGATTAGTGAGTCAGGTGTAGAGATCTAGTCACAGATTAGTGAGTCAGGTGTAGAGATCTAGTCACAGATTAGTGAGTCAGGTGTAGAGATCTAGTCACAGATTAGTGAGTCAGGTGTAGAGATCTAGTCACAAATTAGTGAGTCAGGTGTTAGTTGATCTAGTCACAAATTAGTGAGTCAGGTGTTAGTTGATCTAGTCACAGATTAGTGAGTCAGGTGTTAGTTGATCTAGTCACAGATTAGTGAGTCAGGTGTTAGTTGATCTAGTCACAGATTAGTGAGTCAGGTGTTAGTTGATCTAGTTACAGATTAGCAAGCCTACAGATTATCAGATGAGCCACATCACCTCCACAGAACTCTACAGTTGAGTTTTTCCTCTCGGACCCGACCGGCGCATTTCAAATTGACTCGAACTCAGGCGTGGTCACAGTTCGAAACTCCACCTTATTGGACAGGGAATCTGTGCCAAGCTTCAGCTTTATCGTGAGTTGCTAGCCTGCCTACCAATTATTTCTTATCCCTCTATCCATTGAGATGTTGAGCTGGGTGGCTGAGTACAGGGCAGGGAACACTGGGCCGCGGGCTGTTTGCTCAACTGCTGGGGGATCTCAGTGTTTACTCTCCCCATGTTCTCAATCGCGGTGGGAGAAACCGAGACCAGTGAGGGGATTTAGCAAGCGCTGCAACGTAGAGGCGCTCGAGACTGCTTTGTGTGAGACAGAAATGCTAGCGGTTGCTATTGGCAACGATTTGAGTCAACACGGGGTAAGTTGACGAGAGAATTCCCGTGTTGAGAGCGAGGAATTTTGGGCCCAGTGAGTCAAAACATGAAGCGGAAATGGTGGGGCGCTTCGAAACATTTTATAACAGGCAATAAAATTGTAATTACGATCGATAGAAAGTATGGGTCTTATGTTGCTCCACACGAACCTATGCCATCTACTCACCCATGGCGCCGTGTACTCACCCATGGCGCCGTCTACTCACCCATGGCGCCGTCTACTCACCAATGGCGCCATCTACTCACCCGTGGTGCCGTCTACTAACCTATGGCGCCGTCTACTCACCAATGGCGCCATCTACTTACCCGTGGCGCCGTCTACTCACCCATGGCGCCATCTACTCACTCATGGCGCCGTCTACTCACCCACGGAGCCGTCTACTCACCCGTGGCGCCGTCTACTCACCCATGGCGCCATCTACTCACTCATGGCGCCGTCTACTCACCCACGGAGCCGTCTACTCACCCATGGCGTCATCTACTCATATCGCTACCTAAGCACATGCTGTCGCAATCCTCATATCACTCGATCCCTGCATTTTCATGGCGCCCTCAAAGCAATTGAGATAATTGCTATTCTCACGCTTAACCTGGCTGATTGACAGGCCCAGCCTCTATGGCCCGCTCTACCTGCCAACAGCCTGTCAATTACGCTCGTCGTTAATCTGGACGAATTCCCCTGCAGCACCTGCCCTCTTCCCAAGCTGTAATTCATACCTGTGTCAATAAGTTTAGCGCGCCCAGCCATCCTCAACACAACTGCTTCCTGTTTAACCCTTTCGCCCCGAGGTTTTTGGCAGACTCTCTCTCTCTCTCTCTCCCTCTCTCTCTCTCTCTCTCTCTCTCCCCCCCCCTCTCTCTCTCTCTCTCTCTCTCTCTCTCTCTCTCTCTCTCTCTCTCTCTCTCCCTCTCTCTCTCACTGGCCGCTTCATCTTCATGCTAACCAGCAAGCTGCGAGAATATATTGGCGAGAGGTAACTACGGAGAGGAAATCGAGGAAAAACATTTGGTGCTGTCGATGCTGCTGCTTGAATGTCAATCAAGTGCAGCTGATGGGGAGAGAAGAGTGCGGAGTCTGGATCGCTTCTTCATTTCACAGCGGGGGGCATTATAGCCACTCTATGAGCAACTGAGAGCATCCGTGGAGGAGAGCTTGGTCCGGTTGTCAGGGGTAACTTTCTCATTGCTGCTCAAGTCTGTTTCCCGTAATGCCACAAACGGTTAAGGCTGTTCCACACTCTCCCCACCCAACTCTCTCATTTACTCTCGGTTACAAAACCGGTTCATTCAAGTAATGACAAGAGCAAAGCTGGGCGAGAGTGCTAGTGAGTGACCTGCAGTGTTTAAGAGAGAGACAGTAGTTTGCATTTAACCACACATGTCTCCATGGCGACCTACGCAAGCTTTTTTATGCTGCTGGTTTAACTGTAGGATTACCAAGCCATTTTCCCTGGTTTACACCGGCTTTGTAGTCAGTTATTCCGCAGACCACTGAGCATACAAACGCTCACACAGGGTGTACACAGGGGCCTCCTGACTTTCCATCGTCAGGCAGTGTACACTCGCTGTGCCATGAGGCCTGGTTTGGCCTCCCAGTCCTGCCAAACTGGCCATAAACCAGAAACAGATTGAGTGCGAACTGAAATCTCAATGCCTTGGCAAAACTGGTAAACAGGTAACAGCCGGTGACAAGCTGGCAGTCATTCGTTTACTCGGGGATTTTGGCCTGCGCCCTCCTGGCTGTAGCGGCATGGGTTTTATTGCCCCGACTGCAGTGTGCCTAAGCTCATGCATTATGCAAGCATGCAGGATTAAGGGAAGAATGACTGAGTAATTGAGGGAGCACGCAGTGCAGAGGGCGTATCCGAGCTTTCTGCAAGCACGTTGAGCGCGGAGACCCTTGCACTGTTTCTCTAGTTCTGTAAATCTAGTGGTGTCTTACAGGAAACTGATGCTTACTTAATAAATTATTAGTAATATTCAATAAAACATTGATAGTGAGTACTGATGAGTCACTTGCTTTATTTGTCCTGCTGCAGTTTTGAGGTTGTAAACTGGTTCAAGCTGAGTCAGAGCTGTTGCCTGAAGGATCCAGATAATCCTCTGAAGGATCTAGATAATCCTCTGAAGGATCCAGATAATCCACTGAATGATCCAGATAATCCACTGAAGGATCTAGATAATCTACTGAAGGATCCAGATAATCCTCTGAAGGATCCAGATAATCCACTGAAGGATCCAGATAATCCTCTAAAGGATCCAGATAATCCACTGAATGATCCAGATAATCCACTGAAGGATCCAGATAATCCTCTAAAGGATCCAGATAATCCACTGAAGGATCCAGATAATCCCCTGCAATATTTAGACAATCCCCTGAAGGATCCAGATAATCTCTTGAAGGATCCAGATAATCCCTTGAGGGATCTAGATAATCCTCTGAAGGATCCAGATAATTCTCTAAAGGATCCAGATAATCCCCTGAAGGATCCAGATAATCCCTGAAGGATCCAGATAATCCCCTGAAGGATCCAGATAATCCCCTGAAGGATCCAGATAATCCCCTGAAGGATCCAGATAATCCCCTGAAGGATCCAGTCAATTCTCTGAAAGACATGAAGCTTCTTTAAAGGCCAAACAAGACGCTGTATTTAATTTGAAAAAAGTGTCTTATTGGAGAAAAGTAAAAGTACAAAGCCATCCACCGCAGGTATTCGCCAAGGAGCTGTACACCTCTGAGAAGTTTCGCAGCGACAACGCTAGCGTGCTGGTAATCCTGTCGGATGCCAACGACAACAGCCCGCTGTTCACCGCGGCGCAGTACAACTTCAGCGTGTCCGAGGCCGCACCCGTGGGCACTGTGATCGGTCAGGTGAGTTGACTACCCTCCTTTTCTGCTGGGCTTTCCTACTCCCTACTCCCTGAAGGATTCACATACTCCCTGAAGGATCCACCTACTCCCTGAAGGATCCACCTACTCCCTGAAGGATTCACATACTCCCTGAAGGATCCACCTACTCCCTGAAGGATCCACCTACTCCCTGAAGGATCCACCTACTCCCTGAAGGATTCACATACTCCCTGAAGGATCCACCTACTCCCTGAAGGATCCACCTACTCCCTGATGAATTCACCTACTCCCTGAAGGATCCACCTACTCCCTGAAGGATCCACCTACTCCCTGAAGGATCCACCTACTCCCTGAAGGATTCACATACTCCCTGAAGGATCCACCTACTCCCTGAAGGATCCACCTTACTCCCTGAAGGACCCACCTACTCCCTGAAGGATTCACCTACTCCCTGAAGTACCCACCTACTCCCTGAAGGACCCACCTACTCCCTGAAGGATCCACCTACTCCCTGAAGGACCCACCTACTCCCTGAAGGATCTACCTACATCCTTTATATATTCTTCATCAGTGCTAGACTACCTAGTACTTCAATAATTTCATACTGTAGTCAGACTGAAGTCGGACTCACTGTTAAAAGTACATTCAGCAACCGCTGAAAGAGAGCAATTGTGGCGCGGGAGGCGGATCCCACGGGGCCAGTCACCTTTCAATTCAGTCAAATAATGGCAGTGAGTAGCAGGATGCTAAAGCCGTCACAATATTGGCCGGCGTTGCCGGGGGGGGGAGGGGGGCAGAGGCCGGAGACTGCATAGCAACCCAGGAGGAAGAGAATAAGTGGAGCTAAAGTGTCGGGAAAGACAGCCTGAGAAAGGCCTGACAGCCTCTTATGGTTGGTGGTGGCGGGCAAAAGGCTGCCTGACTAAGGAGCCGAAAGCACTTTGCTGCTTTTATTTGAGGCCTGTCGATTCTTTTAAAGCTGAAATTCAATCATGCGCCAATATTGACTGAAATATGCTGCCTGAGGTTGGTAGGATATGAAATTTTTAGACTTTTGTGGCACTAACTTTTTTTGTTAAATTAATTTATTGTTTGAGATAGGTGTCAAAGCGGAGTGGGTGTCGGAGTGGGGTGGGTGTCGTAGTGGGGTGGGTGTCGGAGTGGGTGGGTGTCGGAGTGGGGTGGTGTCGGAGTGGGGTGGGTTTCGGAGTGGGGTGGTGTCGGAGTGGGTGGGTGTCGGAGTGGGGTGGTGTCGGAGTGGAGTGGGTGTCGGAGTGGGGTGGGTGTCGGAGTGGGGTGGGTGTCGGAGTGGGGTGGTGTCGGAGTGGGGTGGGTGTCGGAGTGGGGTGGTGTCGGAGTGGAGTGGGTGTCGGAGTGGGGTGGGTGTCGGAGTGGGGTGGGTGTCGGAGTGGGGTGGTGTCGGAGTGGGGTGGGTGTCGGAGTGGGGTGGTGTCGGAGTGGAGTGGGTGTCGGAGTGGGGTGGGTGTCGGAGTGGGGTGGGTGTCGGAGTGGGGTGGATGTCGAAAAACCGAACCAACAAAATTCTGACTCTCACGCGCTCACCTCAGGTGAACGCCACGGACACGGACTCTGGGCCCAACGGGCAGACAAAGTTCAGCCTGACGCACGCCTCCGGCAACGGACTGAGCGTGATGAGCCTCGACCCGAGCACCGGGGCGCTCGCACTGTCGGCAAATTTGTCCATCGCCAATCCGACATTTGTGGCATTCTACCAGCTGGTGGCCACCGCAACCGATCAGGCGGCCGAGATCAAAGACCGGCGGTCAACTTCGGTAATTGTGCAGGTGACCGTCATCAGCTCGAGAGTCTGGCCGCCCGCGTTCACCAGGCCGCTGTTTGCCGTCAACATCACCGAGGCGTCGCCGGTTGGCGCCGAGGTGGTCCGGCTGACGGTGAGGCTGGGTTTGGAATGATGAAGCTGGGGTTGGTGAAGCTGGGGTAGTGAAGCTGGGATGATGAAGCTGGCATGATGAAGCTGGGATGATGAAGCTGGGATGATGAAGCTGGGATCATGAAACTGGGATCATGAAGCTGGAGTGATGGAGCTGAGATCATGAAGCTAGGATTATGAAGCTGGGAGAATGAAGTTGGAATGATGAAGCTATAGATGAAGAAGCTGGGAGAATGGAGCTTCCCCTATTAAAGCTGAGATGATTAAACAGGCATGATAAATCTGTGATGAAGCAGAAATGATCCAGACTGAGTAAATATAGTTATATGCCAGCTTCATAATGTGTGTTTAGTAAGTTCTGCGTTACTTTTCCCTTCTGAGCATTCACCAAACAGCGGCCCACTCGCACACTCAACTCCAAGGCCACTGACCGGGACCCCGACACAGTGCTGACTTACTCGCTTGTCTCAGGCAGCGACAAGTTCTCGGTTGCCAGCTCCGCCAATGAGTGAGATTGATCATTAATAAACTATTGGTTGTTTTATAACAAACTCTTTCAATGCAAATGTACCTTTAAAAACCTTTCAGAGGCCTTGTCCGTGTGGCTGCGCTGTTAGACAGAGAGACTGTTGACTTTTATAACCTGACGGCTGTCGTTTCTGATGGGACCAAGGTGACCGGAACTTTTGGTTCACTTTTTCGGTTGTGAAGAGACTATTAGTATGTAGAAAGTGAAGATTAGTATGTAGAAAGTGAATATTAGTATGTAGAAAGTGAAGATTAGTATGTAGAAAGTGAAGATTAGTATGTAGAAAGTGAAGATTAGTATGTAGAAAGTGAAGATTAGTATGTAGAAAGTGAAGATTAGTATGTAGAAAGTGAAGATTAGTATGTAGAAAGTGAAGATTAGTATGTAGAAAGTGAAGATTAGTATGTAGAAAGTGAAGATTAGTATGTAGAAAGTGAAGATTAGTATGTAGAAAGTGAAGATTAGTATGTAGAAAGTGAAGATTAGTATGTAGAAAGTGAAGATTAGTATGTAGAAAGTGAAGATTAGTATGTAGAAAGTGAAGATTAGTATGTAGAAAGTGAAGATTAGTATGTAGAAAGTGAAGATTAGTATGTAGAAAGTGAAGATTAGTATGTAGAAAGTGAAGATTAGTATGTAGAAAGTGAAGATTAGTATGTAGAAGCATGTAGAAAGTGAAGATTAGTATGTAGAAAGTGAAGATTAGTATGTAGAAAGGGACTATTAGTATGTAGAAAGGGACTATTAGTATGTAGAAAGGGACTATTAGTATGTAGAAAGTGAAGATTAGTATGTAGAAAGTGAAGATTAGTATGTAGAAAGTGAAGATTAGTATGTAGAAAGTGAAGATTAGTATGTAGAAAGTGAAGATTAGTATGTAGAAAGTGAAGATTAGTATGTAGAAGCATGTAGAAAGTGAAGATTAGTATGTAGAAAGGGACTATTAGTATGTAGAAAGGGACTATTAGTATGTAGAAAGGGACTATTAGTATGTAGAAAGTGAAGATTAGTATGTAGAAAGTGAAGATTAGTATGTAGAAAGTGAAGATTAGTATGTAGAAAGTGAAGATTAGTATGTAGAAAGTGAAGATTAGTATGTAGAAGCATGTAGAAAGTGAAGATTAGTATGTAGAAAGGGACTATTAGTATGTAGAAAGGGACTATTAGTATGTAGAAAGGGACTATTAGTATGTAGAAAGGGACTATTAGTATGTAGAAAGGGACTATAAGTATGTAGAAAGGGACTATAAGTATGTAGGAAGGGACTATTAGTATGTAGAAAGGGACTATTAGTATGTAGAAAGGGACTATTAGTATGTAGGAAGGGACTATTAGTATGTAGAAAGGGACTATTAGTATGTAGAAAGGGACTATTAGTATGTAGAAAAGGGACTATTAGTATGTAGAAAGGGACTATTAGTATGTAGAAAGGGACTATAAGTATGTAGGAAGGGACTATTAGTATGTAGAAAGGGACTATTAGTATGTAGAAAGGGACTATTAGTATGTAGAAAGGGACTATTAGTATGTAGGAAGGGACTATTAGTATGTAGAAAGGGACTATTAGTATGTAGGAAGGGACTATTAGTATGTAGGAAGGGACTATTAGTATGTAGGAAGGGACTATTAGTATGTAGAAAGTGAATATTAGTATGTAGGAAGGGACTATTAGTATGTAGAAAGGGACTATTAGTATGTAGAAAGGGACTATTAGTATGTAGAAAGGGACTATTAGTATGTAGGAAGGGACTATCAGTATGTAGGAAGGGACTATTAGTATGTAGGAAGGGACTATAAGTATGTAGGAAGGGACTATTAGTATGTAGAAAGGGACTATTAGTATGTAGGAAGGGACTATTAGTATGTAGAAAGGGACTATTAGTATGTAGAAAGGGACTATTAGTATGTAGAAAGGGACTATTAGTATGTAGAAAGGGACTATTAGTATGTAGAAAGGGACTATAAGTATGTAGGAAGGGACTATTAGTATGTAGAAAGGGACTATTAGTATGTAGAAAGGGACTATTAGTATGTAGAAAGGGACTATAAGTATGTAGGAAGGGACTATAAGTATGTAGGAAGGGACTATTAGTATGTAGAAAGTGACTATTAGTATGTAGGAAGGGACTATTAGTATGTAGGAAGGGACTATTAGTATGTAGAAAGTGACTATTAGTATGTAGAAAGGGACTATTAGTATGTAGAAAGGGACTATTAGTATGTAGGAAGGGACTATTAGTATGTAGAAAGGGACTATTAGTATGTAGAAAGGGACTATAAGTATGTAAGAAGGGACTATTAGTATGTAGAAAGGGACTATTAGTATGTAGAAAGGGACTATTAGTATGTAGGAAGGGACTATTAGTATGTAGAAAGGGACTATTAGTATGTAGAAAGGGACTATTAGTATGTAGGAAGGGACTATTAGTATGTAGGAAGGGACTATTAGTATGTAGAAAGGGACTATTAGTATGTAGAAAGTGAATATTAGTATGTAGGAAGGGACTATTAGTATGTAGAAAGGGACTATTAGTATGTAGAAAGGGACTATTAGTATGTAGAAAGGGACTATTAGTATGTAGGAAGGGACTATTAGTATGTAGGAAGGGACTATTAGTATGTAGAAAGGGACTATTAGTATGTAGAAAGTGAATATTAGTATGTAGGAAGGGACTATTAGTATGTAGAAAGGGACTATTAGTATGTAGAAAGGGACTATTAGTATGTAGGAAGGGACTATTAGTATGTAGGAAGGGACTATTAGTATGTAGAAAGTGAATATTAGCATGTAGGAAGGGACTATTAGTATGTAGAAAGGGACCATTACGAAAGCCAACGAAACCGACGTGTTCCAGACGGCGACAGCCCTGGTGCAGATCCGTCTGCTGGATTACAACGACAACGCGCCGCGGTTCATCAGCTCGGGTGGCTTCAACTTCTCCGTGTTGGAGAATCTTTCCGCGGCGGGTCCTGTTGGCCGGGTGGTGGCCACCGACGCGGACGAGCCGGGCTCGGCCAACGCCGCCATTCGCTACTCCCTGCTGGGCGCCCAGGCGGCCGCCTACTTCAGCATCAACTCCAGCACAGGCGAGGTGTTCACTAGCCGGACCATCGACCGGGAGGCCACGGCTTCCTTCAGCTTCCCCGTGCTGGCCAGCGACGGTGGCATCCCACAGCTGTCGGCTAGCGTGGACGTCTTCGTCCAGGTGCTGGACGTGAATGACAACCCGCCAGAGTTCGACGCCAGCGCGGCCAGCGCCGTGGCGCTGCCGGAGAAAAGTCAATACACTGACTTCCTGCAGCTGAAGGTTCGTTTAGTTTGCTAGTTAGTTAGTTAGTCAGTTAGTTAGTTAGTTAGTTAGTTAGTTAGT
>NIVC01000371.1:20000-42500 GCA_002269645.1 Macrostomum lignano
CCGACGGTCTGCACTCGGCCAACGCCAGCGTGCTGGTGGATGTCACCGACGTCAACGACAATGCGCCGCGATTTTCGCCGGCTGGCAGCGAACTGGCAGTCAGCGTGTTGGAGACAGCGGCTAATGGAAGTCTGGTGGCGCTGGTGAGGCGATTCTAATGTACATAGAGATGTCATGATAGAATTATGAAAGCAACAGGATTAACTACTGGCTATACCAGATAAAAATATTTACGCTTACCTATTTTGTTAGGCGTTTAACAGAAGAACGGATCTTGCTGATTTTTTCATTTGGTATTAAAACAGACAGTAAAATAGCTTTCAACTCTTAGTCTTTATTTGACTAGATAAATTGAATTCTTTGAATTATAATCAAAGCTAATCACGTGAATCAGTTTCAGTCTAGTGCTAGTGCATTATTAGTGACGATGATGTTCAGAGCTTGCGAGTTAATAAATTGTAGGGGGGGTAGAGAAAATGGTCAAGAGGTGCGTGCGCCCTGTCCCGGTACGGTTCAATAAAATAGGGGGTGGGTTAGAGAAACGGGACAGGGGTACAGAGCTTGCGACGGGTCAGTAAAATTGGGGGGTAGAGAAACTGGTCTAGGGGTGCGTGCGCCCGGTCCCGGTACGGTTCAATAAAATAGGGGGTGGGTTAGAGAAACTGGACAGGGGTACAGAGCTTGCGACGGGTAAATAAAATTGGGGTAGAGAAACGGGACAGGGTTCAGAGTTGTGACGGGCCAATAAAATTGGGGGTTGTGAAACGGGACAGGGGTCTAGAGCTTGCGACGGGTCAATAAAATTGGGGTAGAGAAACGGGACAGGGTTCAGAGCTTGCGACGGGTAAATAAAATTGGGGTAGAGAAACGGGACAGGGTTCAGAGCTTGCGACGGGTAAATAAAATTGGGGGTTGTGAAACGGGACAGGGGTCTAGAGCTTGCGACGGGTCAATAAAATTGGAGGGGAGGGGCCGGTAGAAAACTGGAAAGGGCTGCAGATTTTACGTAGAATGGCGCGAACGTTAGATTGATCAATGGGCGAATAGTTCGTATTAAGTGGGAAACAGTGATGATTTGATGATGCTACTTGATAGAAATTAGACGAAAACTGCACGTGAGCTAAGGGATATATATGTACGAGTATCTTGAACTATAAGATAACGTGTCAGTCACTAAGTCGACACTTCACTTTAAATTTTAACTTTTACGTACTCACGTACCAATCAACAAGCATATCTGCAGAGTATTAAAGACCCAACCGTATTCTTTATTCTCTATTTGCTACTAGCCAATCCGTAGCTTGTTCTCATACTTCACCCGCCCGCCTCTGCCAATCGTCAAGGTGAACGCCACGGATCCCGACGCCGACCAGAACGCAAACGTCACCTTCGCTTTCCTCGCTGGCGGAAGCTCCTCTGCCTTCTCCATCGACGCCCTGACCGGTCGAGTGACCGTTGCTAATGGCAACGAGCTTGACTACCAGAAGCAGCAGGAGCACCTCGTGATCGTCTCCGCGGCTGATCAGGGCTCACCGGCCCAGACCAGCTTCCAGACTCTGCGAGTTCGAATCGTCGACACCAACGACAAGCCGGTGGTGTTCAGCCCGAGCGTCTACTCTGCCACGGTGCTGGAGAACCAGTCGCCCGGACAGCTAGCTGTTCGAGTCTTCGCCAGCGATCCGGACACTGTCCCGGCCAGCGGGTTCAACTTCAGCTTGGCCAATACGACGGAAGACTCGGCCACCTTTTACCTGACTGACTCGGAGAACACCAAGTCGGCCAGCCTGATGGTAGGCGCCACCCTGGACCGCGAGACGCGCAGCTTCTACTCCGTCCGACTGCGCGTCACCGACGGTCGCTTTGCTGACGACTCCGCTGTTGTCAACGTCACTGTCGGTGACCTCAATGACAATGAGCCCCGGTTCGCAACAACGGACTATGTCTTTTTCGCCGACGAACTCGCACCGCTGGGCGCCGTCTTTGGCCGCGTGGTTGCCACGGACGCCGACGCGGGCGCCAACGCCCAGTTGGTTTATTTCCTCAACGGCGGCGAGGAGAACTTCCGGCTGGACTTCCGCACCGGGGAGCTCAGCCTGGCGGCCGGGCTCAACGCCAGCTTGAAGTCCGTCTATAGGCTGCAGGCGACCGCGCGGGACCAGGGCTCACCGTCGCTCTCCGCCGCCGCCAACGTCACCGTCTACGTCAACGCTACGAACGTGTACACACCGGTGTTCAGTCCCGCAGTTTACACGGTTGTTGTCAATGAGACAGCCTCAACAGGCGTTGTCATAGCAACCGTCTCAGCTACGGACGCCGACTACCCGTCGGTGAACGGCCGCCTGACCTTCAGTTTGGCGCCGCCGGCCGACGTGCATTTCGACATCGACGCGACCAGCGGTGCCATTCGTCTGAAATTGGTGCTCGATTTTGAGACGTCGCAGTCGCACGAACTGGTCGCCGTGGCAACCGACGGCGGCGCGATGGCCCGCTCAGCCACCGCCCGGGTGTTTGTGTCGGTGCTGAATGCGGACGACACGCCGCCGCGGTTCCAGCCGGCCGAGTACAGCTTCCTGGCACCGTCCAACGCCTCGGCGAGCTGGCAGTTCGGCTTCGTGTCCGCTTTCGATCCCGACTATCCGACGGCGCGGCCGCAGCCGGTCACCTACTCGGTGACTGTTGGGTCCAGCTTAGTCCGCATCGATCCGACAAGCGGCTCGCTGAGCTGGCCCAGCGGCTCAGCTCCGACTGTTGGAAACCACTCAGCAACCGTTGCCGCAGTCGACGCCGCTCGACTGTCAGCTTCAGCGACTGTTCGACTGGAAGTCCTGCCGGCCGAGGTGTACTACGCCAAGGTGCCTTCTTTGCCGGTGTCTCCGCTGAGCGTCCCGGCAGTGCTGGAGAACCAAACCGACTGGCTGACTGTGGCCAATGTTGATGCTAGGATTAACGGCGGAGCCGCTGATGCCGGCGTCGCCTATCGGCTGTCGACCAGTGGCGACAAGTTCAACGTCTCTGCGAATACGGTGAGCGATTTGACGATCCCTGAATTGGTCTTCCGCTCCCCTTGAATGAGTCTTCCGCTCCCCTTGAATTGGTTTTCCGCTCCCTGGGTAGTTTGCTGTGATTTTGAACTGTAAATGAAAGCAGTTAGAAAATATTCCAAAGGTGAAAGAAATTCCAAGAAATCCCCATTGCTTTAAAAACTTTCCCACAGGGAATTCTGACGGCCCGGCCGCGCACCCTGGACCGCGAGACGGCTAGTGAAGAATCGGCCGTCGCCGTAGCCGTCAACGCAGCCGAGCCGAAGTACTCGGCCTCTGTGCTGATCAGCCTGCCGCTGACTGACATCAACGACAATCCGCCTCGATTCCAGTTTCCCGGCGGCGACTGCCTGGTGCTGGAGAATGCCACCGTTGGCTCCGTAGCAGCAGCCGTCGTGGCTGCGGATCCCGACGCTTCGGCCGGCGCGGTGAGCCGTCGACACTCGACATGCACTGACCCTGGATTTGGCCTTCTAACGCCCTTTCTTGAGTCTCTGGATTTGACCTCAACTGTATCGCACCTGGATATGCACTTTATCCTTCAGACCCTGGATATGCACTTTATCCTTCAGACCCTGGATATGCACTGTATATCCTTCTGACCCCTAGATATGTATTTAATCCTTCTCACCCCTGGATATGCAGCTTAATCTTCTGACCCCAGGATATGCACTTTATCCTTCCGACCCTGGATATGTAATCTATCTTTCTGAACCCTGGATTTCCTTTATAGCCTTCGGACCCTAGATATGCACTTCAAAGAATTCCACCCTCGGGTATGCCTTAAAACCCATACATAAAATCAGGAAAAATCTGTTCAGTGTGAAAATGAGACATTAATATATTCACATTTTAATCCACAGCCAAACTACAACCTGGTGTCTGACAGTTCCGCTGGAAAATTCCGTCTCCAATCAGGCTCGGAAAATTCCGTTCAGGTGTTGGTGAATGCGCCATTAGACTACGACACAATGGCGTCAGTTTCCTATCGCTATGTTCTCATTGTGAGTGCAACTCGATTATTTCGTACAGCTAATATGCCCCAGCTTTCGATCAATCACATCCCAGCCAATAGGCTCCACCAAGCTCTCAACCAATGAGATCAAATCCTAGCCGCCTTTGCAACCCCCCCCTCCCCCGAATTCCCGACCAATCACATCCCAGCCAATAGGCTCCACCAAGCTCTCAACCAATGAGATCAAATCCTAGCCGCCTTTGCAACCCCCCTCCCCGAATTCCCGACCAATCACATCCCAGCCAATAGGCTCCACCAAGCTCTCAACCAATGAGATCAAATCCTAGCCGCCTTTGCAACCCCCTCCCCCGAATTCCCGACCAATCAGATCCAGGCCAGCGATGGCGTGTACGCCAGCAACTACTCCCTGACCGTACGCATCGGTGACGTCAACGACAACCCACCGAAATTCGCTCCGGCGTCGTACAATTTCGCCGTCGCCGAACAGTCCACCACTGGCGCCGTTGTCGGCCGGGTTTCGGCCACCGATCCGGACACGGCCGACGGCGGAGGAGGCGTCGGTGGCCCGTCCAAGCTGGTCTACCGTGTGGGCCGCCGGCTGCGTCCGCCGCCGGCTTCGCTGTCGACTCCAGCAGCGGCGTCGTGTCGACAACGACCGTTTTTGACCGGCTGGTGGTTAGCCAGGCGACCTTCAATGTCACCTGCAAGGACACGGCTGGGCATACTGTAAGTTTCTATTGACTCTGCTATGGGGCAGAGCAGCTTAGCGACTCGCGCGCCACGATCCCTGGTTCGCGATTCCCTACGAACTCTATGAGGGTCAACCCCCAAGGCACAGAGAGTGTGCACCCTGTGTGAGCGTGTGCATGAGTGTGCGTCTGCGTACAGTATTGGCGCGCTCGTGTGTGCTCAGGAGTCAGCGGAATGGGCAGCATTTCCCGTAGCCTTCCTGCCAATATTACAATATTGAAGGCCTCTGCAATTCAAGCTACAGCCATTCAAGGTGTTGTACATGTGCCAAAACTAATTCACTCCCACACCACAGGCTGTCGCTCAGGTCAAGGTGAACATCCTGGACGTGAACAATCACGCCCCGAACATCACAAACCTGCCCGGCACTTGGCGTATCGCTGAGAATTCAAGCATCGGCTCCGGCCGGGTGTACAACCTGACTGTGCAGGACTTGGACGCCGGCCAGAACGCCAACGTCAGCCTGACGCTGGTCTCCGGCAACGACCGCGGCTGGTTCAGCATCGTCGACGGGTTCAAGCTGACGGCTGCATCGAACATCGATCGAGAGGCGCCCGGTCTCGCCTACGACTCCGCGGGTAACGGCCGGGTCCTCCTGGTTGTCATGGCAACCGATGCCGGCTCGCCGACACGGCTCAGCTCCACGGGTATCCTGACAGTCCTAGTGGGCGACGTCAATGACTCGCCGCCGAGATTCGCCGCCGGCACCGAAAATCGGCAGTACCAGCTGGCCGAGAGCACCTCGGTTGGCTCCGTGGTGGTGCCCGGCTTTGATGTCCTTGACAACGATTTGGCAACCACCAACTCCTTCGTGTTCAGTCTGGGTGTCGATGGAAACTTTAATGGTTTGTTTTGACGCTAGATAATCATGTCTCTCCTCTCCCCTCTCCTTTCTTCTTTCCTCTCCTCTCCTTACCTCTCTCCACTCCTCTCTCCTTTCCTCTCCCCTCTTCTCTCCTCTCCTCTCTTCTCCTGTCTCATATCTTCTCTCCTTTCTTCGCTCTTCTCTCTTTTCTCTTCTCTCTCTCATCTCTTCTTTCCTTTCATCTATCATTTACTTTACCCTCTCTCTTCTCCTTCCCTTTTATCTTTTTTAATATCGCTTCTCTCCTCCCATCTCCCATCTCTTCTCTCCTCTCATCTCCTCATCTCCTCGCTCGCCTCTCCTCTATTCTCTGCTTGCTCATCTTCCCTTTCCTGTTCAGTCTTCTCTATTCACTCTCTTTTTCTCTCACCTGGCCCGCAGCTAGATTATTTTTCTGTTAGTGAAACACTTCTGTCGTATCCAACAGGAACTATGGCTAAAAGTATCTTATTTGAAATCTGCGAGGTCCAAAACAGTGAAAGCTCAAAATTTATTGGCTCAGCGTGCACATTGATTCGTTTTCTCTTCTATCCTTTTAACACCTACCTCACGCCCCTGACTGCTTTCTTTTCGATCCTTTTAGCACCCACCCCACGCCTCGGACTGCTGTTTATGCTGTCTGTTTTATTTTCTACCCTTTCAACGCCCACCTCACGCCTCTGACTGCTTTCTTTTCGATCCTTTTAACACCCACCCCACGCCTCGGACTGCTGTTTATGCTGTCTGTTTTATTTTCTACCCTTTCAACGCCCACCTCACGCCTCTGACTGCTTTCTTTTCGATCCTTTTAGCACCCACCCCACGCCTCGGACTGCTGTTTATGCTGTCTGTTTTATTTTCTACCCTTTCAACGCCCACCTCACGCCTCTGACTGCTTTCTTTTCGATCCTTTTAGCACCCACCTCACGCCTCGGACTGCTGTTTATGCTGTCTGTTTTATTTTCTACCCTTTCAACGCCCACCTCACGCCTCTGACTGCTTTCTTTTCGATCCTTTTAGCACCCACCCCACGCCTCGGACTGCTGTTTATGCTGTCTGTTTTATTTTCTACCCTTTCAACGCCCACCTCACGCCTCTGACTGCTTTCTTTTCGATCCTTTTAGCACCCACTTCACGCCTCGGACTGCTGTTTATGCTGTCTGTTTTATTTTCTACCCTTTCAACGCCCACCTCACGCCTCTGACTGCTTTCTTTTCGATCCTTTTAACACCCACCCCACGCCTTGGACTGTACATTAACCGAACCTGCATCAACCTCACCACATCACATGTGATGCATAGTTGCAAACGATTTAATGTTTGCACCTTTAATTTAGGAGTAACCTTTATAAAGATGAAAATTTGAGATATTTTTGTTATAAAAAATATATATAATCGTTTATCTACCACTTCAGAAACGTTCCAAATAACCCCCGGTGGCAGTCTAAAGCTCAACAAGCAGTTATCGAGAGCAGCCAAAGCCCAGTTCAACCTCACTATTTATCTCACTGATGGCGTCTTCAACACTTCCGTGAGTTGCTGTTTTATAAGATTAAAATACTTGAAATTATGCTGACAAAAATCGCCCCCAACCTGAATCAATGTTTGCAGACATTTATCACCATAATAGTGATGGACAGCAACAACAACAGCCCGGTGTTCGGCAGCCCGCTCTACCAGTTCTTTGTCACCGAGAATGACAGATCGGGCGTCACTGGCCAGCTGATTGGCCAGGTGCAAGCTGACGACCCGGATACTGGACTCAACGGCAAAGTTGTCTACTCTGTCGGGTCACCCAGCAACCACAGATACCTGCTGGCAATTAGCGAGGTAAGCTGAGCCTGTGTGTCTCTGTCTGTCTGTCTGTCTGTCTGTCTGTCTGTCTGTCTGTCTGTCTGTCTGTCTGTCTGTCTGTCTGTCTGTCTGTCTGTCTGTCTGTCTGTCTGTCTGTCTGTCTGTCTGTCTGTCTGTCTGTCTGTCTGTCTGTCTGTCTGTCTGTCTGTCTGTCTGTCTGTCTGTCTGTCTGTCTGTCTGTCTGTCTGTCTGTCTGTCTGTCTGTCTGTCTGTCTGTCTGTCTGTCTGTCTGTCTGTCTGTCTGTCTGTCTGTCTGTCTGTCTGTCTGTCTGTCTGTCTGTCTGTCTGTCTGTCTGTCTGTCTGTCTGTCTGTCTGTCTGTCTGTCTGTCTGTCTGTCTGTCTGTCTGTCTGTCTGTCTGTCTGTCTGTCTGTCTGTCTGTCTGTCTGTCTATCTGTCTGTCCAACCGCTTCCAGAACGGCACGGTGACTCTGAACGGCACGCTGGACAGGGAGGCAAACGCAATGCTGGTTTTCTCAATTGTCGCCTCGGACATGGGGGTGTCTCCTCGCTTTGTAAGCTGATATTTTTAAAGCTCAATATTTTACTCTTAAATAATGATAGCTATATCTGAACATACCTACTCGTAGAAGTAGATACTAGAGAAGCAAAGCGCAGGAGACTGAAGATTATTGAATTTATCTTTGCAGAACGTGAGTTGGCTGCTTTCAGCGCCCAGGAAAAATTCCTACAGCAATAAAGAAACAAAGTTCGCTTTACTCATTCACAGCTCAAAGTGTTATGCTTTCACGCAGTTTGTTTTGTCAAAAGTTCAGACTGTGCTTTTTGATTAAGTGAAATTTTCTTTCACTTTTTTAGCTTTTCAGAATCTGTCATAGAATTCTGTATTTCAACAGAAAGCAAAATTTAATTTTATTAATGATATTTTTATTGTTCGCAGACAACGGCAGAGCTCCGTCTGACAATCTTGGACATCAACGACAACCAGCCTGAGTTCACCGCGCCTCAGTACGTTGGCTCCGTGCCGGAGAACTCGCCAGCCGGAACCGAGGTGTACTTTGTGAGTGCAGATGCCCGCCTCTCATCACCCCATTCAACCCTCTCTAACCCTCCCTTCTACCCTCTCTGATTCTCTCCATTCTACCCTCTCTGATTCTCTCCATTCTACCCTCTCTGACTCTCTGCCTTCTACCCTCTCTGACTTTCTGCCTTCTACCCTCTCTGACTCTCTGCCTTCTACCCTCTCTGACTCTCTGCCTTCTACCCTCTCTGACTCTGCCTTCTACCCTCTCTGACTCTCTACCTTCTACTCTCTCTGACTCTCTGCCTTCTACCCTCTCTGACTCTCTATTGTCTACCCTCTCTGTCTCTCAATTTCTACCCTCTTTGACCCTCCCTTTCTTCTCTCTGACTCTCTTTCTTCTACCCTCTCTGACTCTCTACCTTCTACCCTCTCTGACTCTCTGCCTTCTACCCTCTCTGACTCTCTGCCTTCTACCCTCTCTGACTCTCTACCTTCTACCCTCTCTGACTCTCCTCCTTCTTACCTCTCTGACTCCCCCCTTCTACCCTCTCTGACTCTCCCACTTCGTCAAATCTCTACTTTATTCTCCAGCACCGCCTTCTTAATCGCCAGTTAAATACCACCCGCAGCTGCCCAGCCTCCAGGCCACGGACCGAGACGCCGACAACAACAGCTTCATCGAGTACTCGATTGTCGACTCTCCCAGCCTCCCATTCGTCATCAATGCTTCTACCGGCAGTCTGACGGTGGCGCCAGGCGCCAGTCTCGACCGCGAAGCACTAAGCAGCGGCGCCTCGTTCGCTTTCACCGTCGCCGCCTTCAACAGCCGTGGCCAGCCGTCGACGCTGAACCGCACCCTCGTCAGCGTGGTCGTCCGCCTGGCCGACGTCAACGACAACGCGCCGACATTTGGTAGCGGCGGCGCCGGCTACAACTTTTCCGTGTCGGAGGGAGCCGGCCAGTTCACCAGCGTCGGCCGGGTTGCCGCCACCGACCCGGACGCCGGCGACAACGGCACCGTGATGTACTTCATCGTGTCCGGCAGCGACAGCCGCTTCGTCATCAACATCAGCACCGGAGAGATCCAGCTGCTGTACCCTGTCGATCGGGAGCTCAAGGACTTCTATCTGTTGAATGTGTCGGCTGTGGATCGGGGCAGCCCGGCGCTCAGCTCTTTTGTCGGCGTCAGCGTCGTCGTGACCGACATCAACGACGTCGCGCCAACGTTCCAGCCGTCAGCTTCAACGACCTTCGTTCTGACGGAGGAATCGATGGGGGTCCGGGTGGTTGGCCGGCTGAATGCCACGGACGCGGATTTCGGGGACAACGGCCGGGTGACCTACTTCCTGACGGACTCGACAGCCCTGGCGACGTTTAAATTAAACGCCTCGGATGGGCTGCTGACAACCGTTGAAACTGTTCGGTTAGTTACAGTCAGTCAGTCAGTCAGTCAGTCAGTCAGTCAGTCAGTCAGTCAGTCAGTCAGTCAGTCAGTCAGTCAGTCAGTCAGTCAGTCAGTCAGTCAGTCAGTCAGTCAGTCAGTCAGTCAGTCAGTCAGTCAGTCAGTCAGTCAGTCAGTCAGTCAGTCAGTCAGTCAGTCAGTCAGTCAGTCAGTCAGTCAGTCAGTCAGTCAGTCAGTCAGTCAGTCAGTCAGTCAGTCAGTCAGTCAGTCAGTCAGTCAGTCAGTCAGTCAGTCAGTCAGTCAGTCAGTCAGTCAGTCAGTCAGTCAGTCAGTCAGTCAGTCAGTCAGTCAGTCAGTCAGTCAGTCAGTCAGTCAGTCAGTCAGTCAGTCAGTCAGTCAGTCAGTCAGTCAGTCAGTCATGCAAATCCCGCAGGCTGGACCGAGAGGCCACTCCTGTCATTCGCTTCCTGGCCTTCGCCCGGGACTCCGGCGCCCCGACCTCGCTGACCGGAACAACGGAGGTCACCGTTCGACTCTCCGACGTCAACGACTGGAGCCCGACCTTTTCCGAGACCGAATACCGAGTTTACACTTTGGAGAAGACTCCCGTAAATTCTATTCTAATGGTTGCTATGGCAACCGATCGCGACGAAGGTCCGAACGCCAACCTGACGTACTCAGTGACTGGCAACGGGTCGGATTTTGTGTCGGTAGAAGTGGCTACCGGCTTCGTCAGGCTGGCCAAGCAGCTGACTCTGAGCGAGCTGCTCAATAGGGGCCTGGTCAGGCAGAATGGCACAGGGAATGACACCGCGTACACGCCTCTGGTGCTGCAGGTGAGCCTTGATGAAGGAGTTCATTGGTATTGTCTGATGTCGATCTAATGTCTATCCAATGTCTATCTGGTGTCTATCGGATGTCTGCCTGATGTCTGCCTGATGTCTATCTGGTGTCCATCTGATGTCTATCTGGTGTCTATCTGGTGTCTATCTGGTGTCTATCTGATGTCTATCTGGTGTCTATCTGATGTCTATCTGATGTCTGCCTGATGTCTGCCTGATGTCTGCCTGATGTCTATCTGGTGTCCATCTGATGTCTATCTGGTGTCTATCTGGTGTCTATCTGGTGTCTATCTGATGTCTATCTGATGTCTATCTGATGGCTATCCAATGTCTATCTGGTGTCTATCTAATGTCTATCGGATGTCTGCCTGATGTCTATCTGGTGTCTATCCGATGTCTATCTGGTGTCTATCTGATGTCTGCCTGATGTCTATCTGGTGTCTATCTGATGTCTATCTGATGTCTATCTGGTGTCTATCTGATGTCTATCTGGTGTCTATCTGATGTCTATCTGATGTCTATCTGGTGTCTATCTGATGTCTATCTGATGTCTATCTGGTGTCTATCTGATGTCTATCTGGTGTCTATCTGATGTCTATCTGATGTCTATCTGGTGTCTATCTGATGTCTATCTGATGTCTATCTGATGTCTATCTGGTGTCTATCTGATGTCTATCTGGTGTCTATCTGGTGTCTATCTGGTGTCTATCTGGTGTCTATCTGGTGTCTATCTGGTGTCTATCTGTCTATCCTATTGCTTGTTTCTTTCTACTGGGAGCTATAGCATTTTTAGTGAACTTGCCCGTTCACGTTCTAAATTACAGAAATTTCCGGTGCTCCGTCTTGTTTTTCGTTTGCTTCGTTTGCATTAGCTTTATTGCATTAGTTTATGAGAATAAAAATGAAAACTTTAGACAAGCCAAGGTGAATGGACTAAGTTAATGCCCCAAGGATTAAGTATCTGCCCACAAGCCGAAATTTTGGGCCAAAGACGACTATTGACAGCAGTTGCCTCGAGGGTAGCGTTCTGCCACTTTGGATTAAGTTAGCTGCTCCTAAGCTCAAACTGACTGCAAAATCCTATTAGCGGTATTTTGCACCGGCATTTAAAAAATGGATGAAATAAAATTTTGTTTGAAATCAATTTCATATCAATTGAGATAATTTCTGAATAAATTTACATTTCTAGATAAGCTAAAGTGCTTTAATAACCTGGTTACTTGACCCCCGCCTCACAATTCCAGTTGACGGCGTTTGACAACCCGACAGACGACACCCAACCGAGACGGAATGGCACCGCAGCTCTGCTGATATTCCTCAACCAGATCACTGACCAGCTGCCCACCTTCAGCCAGGTTAATTATCAGTTCTCACTAGCTGAGAACTCTTCGCCCGGAAGTCTGGTTGGCGCGGTGAACGCAACTCTGTCCGCTGGTTCCGCTTTCTCAGTCAGGTACCGACTGTTGAACTCTAATCCGCTGTTCCAGGTGGACGAGGTCAAGGTAAGGGTGAGGCACAGGGGAGGTAGAGAGGGTGGGGCACAGACAGGTGGAGAGGGAGGGGCACAGACAAGTAGAGAGGGTGGGGCACAGACAGGTAGAGAGAGCGGGGCACAGACAGGTAGAGAGGGTGGGGCACAGACAGGTAGAGAGGGCGGGGCACAGACAGGTAGAGAGGGTGGGGCACAGACAAGTGGAGAGAGTGGGGCACAGACAAGTGGAGAGGGAGGGGCACAGACAGGTAGAGAGAGTGGGGCACAGACAGGTAGAGAGGGCGGGGCACAGACAGGTAGAGAGGGAGGGGCACAGACAGGTAGAGAGGGAGGGGCACAGACAAGTGGAGAGGGTGGGGCACAGACAAGTGGAGAGGGTGGGGCACAGACAGTAGAGAGTGAGGGGCACAGACAGGTAGAGGGGGTGGGGTACAGACAGGTAGAGAGGGAGGGGCACAGACAGGTAGAGAGGGAGGGGCACAGACAGGTAGAGAGTGAGGGGCACAGACAGGTAGAGAGGGTGGGGCACAGACAGGTAGAGAGGGTGAGGCACAGACAGGTAGAGAGGGAGGGGCACAGACAGGTAGAGAGGGAGGGGCACAGACAGGTAGAGAGAGTGGGGCACAGACAGGTAGAGAGGGGGGGCACAGACAGGTAGAGAGGGTGAGGCACAGACAAGTGGAGAGGGTGAGGCACAGACAGGTGGAGAGGGTGGGGCACAGACAGGTAGAGAGGGAGGGGCACAGACAGGTAGAGAGAGTGGGGCACAGACAGGTAGAGAGGGAGGGGCACAGACAAGTGGAGAGGGTGGGGCACAGACAAGTGGAGAGGGTGGGGCACAGACAAGTAGAGAGAGTGGGGCACAGACAGGTAGAGGGTGGGGGCACAGACAGGTAGAGAGGGTGGGGCACAGACAGGTAGAGAGGGCGGGGCGCAGACAGGTAGAGAGGGTGGGGCACAGACAGGTAGAGAGGGCGGGGCACAGACAGGTAGAGAGGGAGGGGCACAGACAGGTAGAGAGGGTGGGGCACAGACAGGTAGAGAGGTAGGGGTACAGACAGGTAGAGAGGTAGGGGTACAGACAGGTAGAGAGGGAGGGGCACAGACAGGTAGAGAGGGTGAGGCACAGACAGGTAGAGAGTGAGGGGCACAGACAGGTAGAGAAGGCGGGGCACAGGGCCACAAGGCACAAGACGAACTCCAGCAAATCCAGCAGCCCAAATCCCCTTCCGAAAACCACACTGAGCAGGGAAACATCACGGTGAGGCCGGGTGCCCAGCCAGACCGAGAGAACTCCAGCCAGACTCCTTACCTCGTCATCACGGTGATGGCATTCACGGATTCAACGCCGTCCAGGCAGGCTTTCAGCGTGGTAAGTGCTGCAGTTTGTTGTTTTGTTGTCAGTAGCAACAGTTGAAAATTTAAAATTGTGTTTCATAGCCTAAAAATGTAATAGAATATTGTCATCCGTGCCAATTTCAGTGCTTGGTAAGATGCTTAAATGCATATTAATTGTGTCTGTATGTTTTGATGAAATAAGCTGCTTAACCTGTTTAATATTTACATAAGTCTTCTATCTGCCTTCGTGAAGGGTTGTTTTGGTTGTAGACTTTTTCTAACTATATCCACTGATTTCTTTTTGTGATGAACAGATGTTTAAAATTGATTCTAACTTGATCAACCTGATTCCATTGTTCAACACGCCATAAGCACACAAATCTTATGTCTAAGCAAACCATAATTATATTGCTAAAGGCAATATACCTGAATACCTGGATACACTCATACCTCAGACCTGAATACACTGCAAACTCATCTTTAAACACTATAAACTCATTCCTAAACACACTATAAACTTATCTCTTAACACGCTATAAACCCATACTTAAACACACTATAAACACGTCTTTAAACACACAATAAACTCACCCTTGAGCAAACTTTAAACCTACCTCCAAGCAAACTATAAACCCATACCTAAACACACTATAAACCCTTACCTAAACACACTATAAACTCATTGCCAAACACACTATAAACCCAACTCCAAACACACTATAAACCCGTCTAAACACACTATAAACCCAGCCTTAAGCAAACTATAACCCATACCTAACACATTATAAAACCATACCTAAACACACTATAAACACATTCCTAAACACACTATAAACCCATCTCTAAACACACTATAAACCCATTCCTAAACACACTATAAACCAATCTCTAAACACACTATAAACCCACCCTTAAGCAAACCATAACCCATACCTAACACACTATAAACCCATACCTAAACACACTATAAACCCATAACTAACACACTATAAACCCATCTTAAACACACTATAAACCCATCTTAAACACACTCTAAACCCATCTCTAAACACACTATAAACCCATACCTAAACACACTATAAACCCATAACTACCACACTATAAACCCATCTTAAACACACTATAAACCCATCTTAAACACACTATAAACCCATCTTAAACACACTATAAACCCATCTTAAACACACTGACCCCATCAAATCTTCACCATCAGAGCCCCGCATCTCCCCCTCCGGCAGGTCCTCGTAACGCTGACAGACGTCAACGACAACAGCCCCCAGTTCGCTGCCCCATCCTACACTTTTGCCGTTGTCGAAGAGCCCGCCCGGCTCCCCTTCAGCGTCGGTTTCGTGTCGGCCAGCGACGCAGATGCGGGCAGCAACGCTGCCGTCTTTTTCGCCATCCTCGGCGACACCAGCGGCCTGTTCGAGGTGGACTCCGGCACCGGGAAGATCACGGCGGTCAAACGGCTGAACAGGGAGGCGGCGGCCAGGTACACCTTCCAGGTGGTGGCGGCTGACGGCGGGTCGCCCGCTCGGTCGACCACAGTCGGCGTCGTTGTCCAGCTGGAGGATGTCAACGACAATCCCCGAGTTTGCCGACGTTGGTCTCAGCGAATGTGACAGAGGGCCTGCCGGCCGACACCTTGGTTACCATGGTAACGGCGTCGGATCCCGACATCGGACTCAATGCGACTGTCGGGTTCCGCCTGATCCAGACCGAGGTGCCGCCGATGTTCTACCTGCAGCCCGATGGTGAGCAGCTTGATAATATGTTGATTATCTGATTGATTGATTGATCTGATTGATTGATTGATTGGTTGGTTGATGGATTGATTGTTTGATTGATCTGATTGATTGATTGATTGATTGATTGGTTGATTGATTGATTGCTTGATTGATCTGATTGATTGCTTGATTGATCTGATTGATTGATTGATTGGTTGATGGATTGATTGTTTGATTGATTGATTGATTGATTGTTTTATTGTTTTATTGTTTGATTGCTTGATTGATCTGATTGATTGGTTGTTTTATTGTTTTATTGTTTTATTGTTTGATTGATTGATTGATTGATTGATTGACTGGTTGCGTAATTTCGATTTTAATAAAATTACAGAAAACGTCACAGTTGGTGAGATATCCCTTCAATATAGAGTTTTTCTTCTTCATAAAATCAATTTTTGTTCAGCCAGAAGTCACAGTGTGTGTACCGAATTCACAGCGAAAGCTTTGCACTGGAGTAGCAAAATAGGTTTGATTGTCCTCACATGCTCACCCACACGTGTGTGCTTTCACAATTCAAAACGCTTTTGCAATAGATAGATAGATAGATAGATAGAAAGATAGATAGATAGATAGATAGAAAGATAGATAGATAGAAAGATAGATAGATAGATAGATAGATAGATAGATAGATAGAAAGATAGATAGATAGATAGATAGATAGAAAGATAGAAAGATAGATAGATAGATAGATAGATAGATAGATAGATAGATAGATAGATAGATAGATAGATAGATAGATAGATAGGTACATATCCCCAACACGCTACTACTAGTAGGCCTCACCATGCAAAAACTGCCCAGGCGCCGGCAACGTCTCCGTGAAGACCCTGGGCAAGCTGGACTACGCTACCAAGAGCCTCTACAACCTCATCCTGATAGCCTACGACCTGGGCAACCCGTCGCTGTCGTCCACCGCCACTCTGTCGGCGACAGTCCAGCGCCTCGATCGCAGCGTGCCCAGGTTCGATTCCACATTCTACAATGCCAGCCTGCCGGACAATCTGGCTCCGGGCACGCCGGTGTTCGACATCCCCGCCAGCTCCACCGGGGTGGCCTTCAACTACAGCCTGGGCTCCAGTGGGAACGCCAACGGCGCTTTCGTCATCAACAGCCGGGGCCGGGTGAGCACCAACCGCCTGCTGGGCAGCCTGCCGGCCCGGGTGTACACCCTCACGGTGACAGCCGGAGACTCAGTCGGCAACGAAGCCTCAACAACGCTGCAGCTGTGGCTGCTGGCCCCCAGCAGGGCCGTCTTTCCCAAGACCCGGCTCAGCCTCACCTGGCCCGAGAACAGCGGCCCCGGCTCTGCCGGAGGCCGGACCCTGATCTACGATTTCAGCACCACCGACGAGACGATGGGCCGCACCGTGCAGTATTCGATTGACACCTGCTCGATTGGCTCCTGTTCGGCCGTGTTCGAGCTGGACGGCGCCAGCGGACAGCTGTACCTGAAGGTCAGCCTCGACAGGGAGAGCGCGGCCAACTACAGCCTGGTTGTCAAGGCGACGCTGCCGGCTGCCCCAGCCAGCGGGCGCAGGCGGCGGGCGGCGGTGGCGCCGCCGGTCAGCGATTCGGCGACGCTAACGCTGGCGGTCGACGATGTCAACGACAATCCGCCAGCCTTCTCAGTGACCAGCCCCTACGGTGTCGGTCTGGTCATTGGCTCTCCGGTGAACAGCCTGGTGTACACCTTGCAGGTGAGGACGGCGGCTGGTGGGTACAGGTAGATAAAGTAGGTACTGTGGCTCGGTAGATAAACGCGACAAACAAAAAAGGAAAGTTTTACAATAGTATAGACATAATATAATAAAACTAGATTCAACATACAAAGTAGCCAAAGCAGACGAAGTAGGCAAACTAGACAAAGTAGAAGAAGTGGACAAAGTAGCTAAAATAGACAAAATTGGCAAAGTAGACAAAGTAGATGAAGTATACAAGGGTAGACAAAGTAGACAAGAGTAGACAAATTAGACAAAGTAAACAAAGCTGTAGAAAAAGTAGACAGAGTAGACAAAGTAGACAAGAGTAGACAAAATAAACAATAATAGACAAATTAGACATTGTAGGCAACTAAGTAGACAAAGTAGACAAAGTAAACAAAGCTGTAGACAAAGTAGACAGAGTATACAAAGTAGACAAGAGTAGACAAAATAAACAATAATAGACAAAGTAGACATAGTAGGCAACTAAGTAGACAAAGTAGACAAAGTAGACTGAGTAGACAAAGTAGACTAGAGTAAACAAAGTTGACAAAGTAAACATTACTCAGCCTGCGCACAAACATCCCAAACAGGCCACTGACAAAGACGCCAACGCCACAATTCGATATTCGCTGACGAACGAGACCGATCGATTTTATGCGGACTCAGTCAGCGGCCAGTTGCGCACAAAGGTGATTTTCTCGTCAGCCGGCACGGTGCCTGTGCGCTGCCAGGCCACAGACGGGGCTTTTGTAACCGTCTTGGATCTGCTGGTGAGCCTGCTGACAGACTCCAGCCGGCTGGTGCTGACTGCTGGTATTGCGCCGGACAAATTCGGCCAGCACGAGTCTCTGATCCGGACGAATTTGTCCGGCCTGCTTGGAGCCGATCTGAGAATTGAGAAATTTGAGAGCGCCGTCAGCGGAATCGGGAGCGAAGCCAAGGTGAGGGGGGAAGAGTCGGACTGAGATAGTATAGATATTGATTAGGTGCCTGGATATTGATTAGGTTCCTGGATATTGATTAGGTGCCTGGATATTGATTAGGTTCCTGGATATTGATTAGGTGCCTGGATATTGATTAGGTTCCTGGATATTGATTAGGTTCCTGGATATTGATTAGGTTCCTGGATATTGATTAGGTGCCTGGATATTGGTTTATGTGCCTGGATATTGATTAGGTGCCAGGATATTGATTATACCTGGATATTTATTGAGGTGCCTAAATATTTGTTGAGGTGCCTGGATATCGATTATGTGCCTGAATATTGATTAGGTGCCTGAATATTGATAGAAGCGTCTGGATATTGATTAAGGTGTCTGGATGTTGATTACGTGCCTGGATATTGATTAGGTACTTTGGTATAGTTACGAGCTTGGATACGCAAGAAAAAGTACCTAGATGTAGGTACTGTCGATCAAATTTAGACTGGATATAATTTTTGTTGCCTGCATCTTCCCAGTTGCTTTGGTAGATTGAGTAAACAAAATTGGACATTTTGAAAAGTTCTGAGATCATTCTGAAATATCGGTCCTAACGACGCGGAGTTTCCACCGCCCCATCACTCCAGGTGGACCCCGCCAAGACGGACGCCTACCTGTACGCCTACAACCCGAGCACGGGCGCTCTGCTCACCCAAGCCGACCTGCGCGCCCGAATTGAGGCCAAACGAGCCGAAATCGTCGCTTTCTTCGCCTCGCTCGGCGCCACATTCGACGGCGTCCGTTCGCCGTCGGACGCCGGCGTCAACGCTACGACAACAACGGCGACACCGGCTGTGTTGGCGAACGGCGGACTGAGCTCGGCCGAGGTGGCCCTCATCGTTCTCGGGGTGCTGTTCTTCCTGGCCGTCCTGGGCTGCATAGTCGTGCTGTGCTGGCTGTGCAAGCGGAAGGCGCAGCGGCGCAAGCGGATCCTGGCCGCCGGCGGGGACCGCGAAGGCATCGTCGGCGCTTCCGGTTTGAAGGCCAACGGATCCACGACGGCTGCCGCGGCACCCGGGCCTCTGGCGGCGATGTACCAGGCCAACAATCCAGCCAATAGGGACTCAGATAGCGTCGTTGGCAACAGCCGGGAGCGTCTGGTTGCTAAGAAGGAGATCCACGGTTTGTACCAGTCGGCTCCAAGCACAACGGATTCACTGAGAAGTGGCGACAATGTGTGAGTGCCAAGGGAATTGAGGCTTCAAATCCACGCTATTTTATTAGTCTATTAGTTTAGTTTGGGTCCGTTTCATGACGCTACAATAAGAGTACTTTCACAAAAATAGTTTTTCTTTAGGTTGATTAATAAAAACGTCGGTGAATTTTCCGATGCGGCCTTGAAAAGGGAGTGCCCCCAGTCTGTGTGGCCTTCAAGATAGAACTTCCCTGTGCTGTGTGGCCTTGAAGATAGAACTTCCCTGTGCTGTGTGGCCTTGAAGATAGAACTTCCCTGTGCTGTGTCGCCTTGAAGATAGAACTTCCCTGTGCTGTGTGGCCTTGAAGATAGAACTTCCCTGTGCTGTGTGGCCTTGAAGATAGAACTTCCCTGTGCTGTGTCGCCTTGAAGATAGAACTTCCCTGTGCTGTGTGGCCTTGAAGATAGAACTTCCCTGTGCTGTGTGGCCTTGAAGATAGAACTTCCCTGTGCTGTGTGGCCTTGAAGATAGAATTCCATGTCCTGTGTGGGCCTTGAAGATGGAATTCCATGTCCTGTGTGGGCCTTGAAGATGGAGTTCCCCTGGTCTGTGTGGCCTTGAAGATGGAATTCCCTGTCCTGTGTGGCCTTGAAGATGGAATTCTCTTGGTCTGTGTGGCCTTGAAGCTGGAATTCTTCTATCTGGATGGCCTTGAATACGAAAATTCCCTGGCCTGAGTGACATCGAGGAGTTAATGCTCTCAGTCTGTGACCTTGAGGAGGAAATAACTCTACGAGACACTGTCTGTGACCTTGAGGGTAGGAAACAACCCATCAGTGACCTTGACAGTTCACTAAAAAGCTTTTTGCAACAGTTCGCATCGTTTTTAAAGTCGTAGTAGCTTTAATTTGTTTCCTTTTGATTGCACCCGCCACTTTCAGGACTCGATTCCACTTTACGGATTTCTACTTTGACGACAAGTAATTTTTGTGCCTGTAAACCCTCTTTGTTTTACTAGCAAGGCCCTTATTCTTATCTATCAAAACTTTACCGGCTTTATCAACTCTTTGCATAGAACTGTAACCGAAATCTGTTTGCTACCGCTGCCTATAGTGATAACTAAACACTATTTAAGTCTAATTTCCTACAGTATGATCAATTTGAACTCAACAATTGCTTTTCCTAGTGTGTTTAATTGTGAACAAATGAGCTAATCTACTTTACCACTATACTTTACCATGTAGCGAGGCTACTCTTTCGGAATTTAAAATTCAAATTCGCACCAAAAGGTTTTTTGAACTGTATTATACTTGCATGTCAAAGCTAAACAGTGAAAAAAATTGTTATAACGCATTGTTAGAACGAAAGATTTCTTGGTTTGGTGCGAATTTGAATTTTTTTCTGCTAGCGAAGTGAAACTATCGCTTATTGTAGCTCTTTGTTTATTAATATCTATCGCTTCAAAATGATTATATTTACTTGGAAATGTAAATCTGATAGAGTTCTTACAAAACTTGGGGGAACAACATGAATTTACAGCCGCACCTGGCCCCAGCTGCAGCCAAGCCTCACGTACATCGACCCCACCCAGGGAATCGATATTGGACTGACGTAATAACTCAAATATTGAACAAAAACTAACCATACCTGTGTCACGTGACAGCGATAAACTTTTTCTAAAAGGCTCGGGGCATGAATTTTTACTCTACTAGAATTAGAAAGGCATGGCTGATAACTTAAAATCAATTTTCCTTTGTCGTATCGGAGTTTTTTGGCATGCTAACTAATATCATAAATTTTCACCTGTGGTTCATCTAAGAGTCCAAAGCACAGCAGGTTATTGTGGACTGCATGATTTCAAGGAGACAGAGGCTTAGAAAATTTTGTAAAAAATACGAGCGTTCGAGATAAATTTTATTTTCAATGTGTTGGTGACCGGCGGCTTAGTAATTTTAAAATATATAATATTCCTAATTTGTTTAAAATAGACTATAAACATTCTTTGTTAAACAAAATTCCTAATCGAAAGCCGCACAAAATTTCCCACGGACCAACAGAGACGAGGACGGCAACCCCATCATCATTGTGAACAGCGGCCAGCAGCAGGACGAGATGCTGGAGGACGCCTGGCTGGCCGCCGCCACGAATCGCGAGCCGTCCGACGCGGCAGCGGCGTCCCCAGTCGATGCTTCAGCCGCTGTTCGACACGGCGATTCGCCTGCGATGCAAATGTGAGCTGCTGTGCCCACTTCTATCATGTGGGAAACAGATAGGGCAGGCTGTGTGCTAGCTGAGTCATCCCCTAGCCCTTTATCCAGCTGCCCACCGTTTCCACTCCGACACCCACCCCACTCCTTCACCCCACCGACTCCTTCTCCCACCCCACTCCGACACCCACCCCACTCCGACACCCGCCCCACTCCGACAACAACCCCTTTCCGACAACCACCCCACTCCGACACCCACCCCACTTCGACACCCGCCCCACTCCGACAACAACCCCTTTCCGACGCCCACCGCACTCCGACGCCCACCCCACTCCGACACCCACCTCACTCCGACAAACACCCCACTCCGACGCCCACCCCACTCCGACACCCACCCCACTCCAAGGTGCATGCGAAGCACTGTATTTATTCACTTCTAAACTGAAATTTTGGCCCTTCATTCACTCAAACTCTACCTTGTGTAATTGCATATTTCAAATGAAAAATTTAATTGCATGATTTCGAATTTCCTAATGCGCTGATGCTTCTCACAGGAATGACCTTATAATGATGATATCAGCGCTTGGCAAGCTCCAGGTTACAAGCCTGGACGATGAGGAACAATTGCTATATATTCAGTAGGTGAAGTAGCAACCCAATTTTTTAGCGTTTAGACAGGTTATTTGAGGGTTGAAATTTTTTGTCTTCATTTTGCTCTGTTTTTATAATTGGTCAGGATTTTTTTTGCTTTTTTGTGGGTGAAGGAGTCGGTGGGTGAGCGAATGGGTTGGGTGAAGGAGTGGGGTGGGTGAAGGAGTCGGTGGGTGAGCGAGTGGGTTGGGTGAAGGAGTGGGGTGGGTGAAGGAGTGGGGTGGGTGAAGGAGTGGGGTGGGTGAAGGAGTGGGGTGGGTGAAGGAGTGGGGTGGGTGAAGGAGTGGGGTGGGTGAAGGAGTGGGGTGGGTGAAGGAGTGGGGTGGGTGAAGGAGTCGGTGGGTGAGCGAGTGGGTTGGGTGAAGGAGTGGGGTGGGTGAAGGAGTGGGTTGGGTGAAGGAGTGGGGTGGGTGAAGGAGTGGGGTGGGTGAAGGAGTGGGGTGGGTGAAGGAGTGGGGTGGGTGAAGGTGTGGGGTGGGTGAATGAGTGGGGTGGGTGAAGGAATGGGGTGAGT